>CAJUYG010005607.1:1558-13571 GCA_910591675.1 Galerucella calmariensis
ATATATATATATATATATATATATATATATATATATATATATATAAATGTTTCGGTGTGTGTATGTATATGTACAATTCCTTCACTAATTAATCGAAAGGAACTTCGTTCCGTCCGGGTGTCCCTTGACACCTCTCAACTTTTTTTTGTGATTTACTGTTACCATTTCCCATACACTTTTTGAATATTGAATAAATTATTATTATCAATATTATAGGATAATAGCCACCATGTACTAATGAGGCGCAATTCGCACAAACCGGTCTACAAGTGATATTGTCCCTTCTAATTACAATCCAGAATGGTTGGTTATGTCCTGCCGATATACCAACCCCCTTCAACTTAGAAGTGTGATTCAATGTCCTTAGTGGCATGTATCCAGGAGAGTAGTTGTTGCTCCTTAGTGAACGGTCTGCTCTTTAGTCCGGGAAATTGAGGTCGAAAAATCTGTTAAGCTAAATGAAAATATATCGACCCAGCATCACTCTCTTGGATTGTCTAAAAATTTCCGCTGGAGCTTGCGACGCAGCTTGCAAGCACAGCTCGGACTACCTAAAATTCAAGTGATTTATGCTCATATCATTTCTGGATGTGTTCTTACAAAAAAATAGTTAAGATGAAAATTGCAGCAAATCGTATGCTCTTGAAGGTGACGTGAATAGTTTTTCCAAAAAAAACTTTTCCGATGTTAAATTTTCCAAAAATGGAAAATTTTTTCGAAAATCATATTTTTGGCTGGTAATTATAAATAAAATATTAATATCGAGGTCAAAACATAGATAAACATAGAGGGCGAACTTCCAAAAATTTACGTTTTTTCAGATTTGCAAAATTCAAAATGGCGGTTGCTCAAATTGGAAACAATTCTTTTTTTCAATCGCGTTTAAATTTATGAACATCAATGATATCGAGGAGCGGTTGGTTGCAATCGATAGAGTGAAAGTTTAATTTAAAAAAAAATGTTTTACATAATTTCTTAGAACATTTACCGAAAAAAATAATTTTCCATCTACTTTTTTCTCATTTTGGCGTTGAAAAATTTGTTAAAAATATCTTTCCACGTTATAAATATGTTTGTTTTTGAAAGACGAGTATTTTGAAAAAAAATTTCCAGATGCGACTTTTACAAACTGAGATAAACAAATTCAAAGTCTGCTAGATACTGTCATAATGTTAATTGAAATTTTCAAATTTTGATCACTTCGCTAGGTTGTTGAATCCCAACTCAACTTAAAGACAATTTGTTATTTTTCTACCGTCAATTGATCCATTCAAAAGAGAACAGTAATCCTAGCTCGCTCGGCCAAACGGTGCGGCGGCAGCTCTTGGCGTAGTGGTGGGGGGTAAGCGCTCGTTCGCAGTTTAACGAAGCTTAAACTTTTATTTTGGTTTTCTTTGTAAAAATTGTGCATTTATAGTATGGTTATTATTTATATGATAACATATTGCTAGAAATAAGGATAAGGATAAAACAATTGTTGAAAAAATGAAGCCTACAGACTGGGGTTGGAAATTCATTGATAATTATGGCCTCGCACCGGAATTGACTCGACGAATTATTGAAAATTATTTCGTGTTCTTGTACCACAGGGTGCTCTACTACCAGGTGTGGTTGTAAAAAAGTTGGCATACATTGTACGATATTATGTAAATATTGCGAAGGCAAAAACTGTTGTAACATTGAAATTGTAAGTACGGTATTTGACAATGACGAGGATGATAATGAATCTCCGAGTGATGAGCCAAATTTTGATATGAGTCAATTAGTTGATTGTGAACTTGCAATTGATAGTAGCAATAATATCGATGAGGATTTATTTGCTAATGATAATGACGAGGAAAATTGTACAGAGCCACTTCCTCAGAGACCGAAAAGAGCGAAAATTTGTAGAAAATAGATGTAAATTTGTGAATAAATATTCTTAGTATCTATGGTTCGAATTATGTATAATTTATTTAATAAATGGATTTATAGATATAAATTATAAATATCATCGTACCTTATTTCTAGCAATATGTTATCATATTAATAGTAACCATACTATAAATGCACAATTTTTACAAAGAAAACCAAAATAAAAGTTTAAGCTTCGTTGAACTGCGAACGAGCGCTGACCCCCCACCACTACGCCAAGCAGCTGCCGCCGCACCGTTTGGCCGAGCGAGCTAGGATTACTGTTCTCTTTTGAATGGACCAATTGACGGTAGAAAAATGAAAAATTGTGTTTAAGTTAAGTTGGGATTCAACAACCTAGCGAAGTGATCAAAATTTGAAAATTTCAATTAACATTATGACAGTATCTAGCAGACTTTGAATTTGTTTATCTCAGCTTGTAAAAGTCGCAACTGAAAATTTTTTTTTCCAAAATACTCGTCTTTCAAAAACAAACATATTTATAACGTGGAAAGATATTTTTAACAAATTTTTCAACGCCAAAATGAGAAAAAAGTAGATGGAAAATTTTTTTTTCGGTAAATGTTCTAAAAAATTATGTAAAATTTTTTTTTAAATTTTGTTTATGTTATTTATATAAATATAACATCGACTCTATCGATTGCAATCAACCGCTTCTCGATATCATTGATGTTCATAAATTTAAACGCGATTGAAAAAAAAATTGTATCCAGTTTGAGCAGCCGCCATTTAGAATTTTGCAAATCTGAAAAAACGTAAATTTTTAGAAGTTCACTCTATTTCTTTATCTATATTTTGACCTCGATATTAATATTTTATTTATAATTACCAGCTAAAAATATGATTTTCGAAAGTTTTTTCCATTTTTGGAAAATTTAACATCGGAAAAGTTTTTTTTTGGAGAAACTATTCACGTCGCCTCCAAGAGTATACGATTTGCTGCAATTTTCATCTTAACGATTTTTTTGTAAGAACACATCCAGAAATGATATGAGCATAAATCACTTGAATTTTAGGTAGTCCGAGCTGTGCTTGCAAGCTGCGTCGCAAGCTCCAGCGGAAATTATTAGACAATCTAAGAGAGTGATGCGGGGTCGATATATTTTCATTTAAAAATGAAAAATCAGCGATGGGAAACATTTGATGTTTAACTTCCTTACTTTCCCGGACTACCTTGAAAAATTAATTTCTAAATTTGTAAGGCGTTATAATAGTGTTGAACTTTCATATTTGACAGCTTATTTGATGTTCTCTCGACTCCATGACTGGCTTGTTATTTTTCTTCGATACTGTCAAGTTTTGTCTGGCCAGCTTACTACAATATTTTCCTCTTGATCACATTTCCCTTTGCTTCCAAAGATTCAATGACTAATTTTTTTATGCTAGTGTGGCATTTTTCAATCGACTTTTCCTTGTTTTTGGATTAATAATTATACGGTGCTATTCAAAAGTCCCCTCCCCCTCGTATATTTTGAACGGCTACACTCACATTAATAAAATTTGGAAGTGGGAAAATAAAGTGTTGTGAACTTCTCTACGAATGGTAACAGGTGACGTAATAGTAATAGATGACGTCACAGTGCCGCTCTCGTCAATAATTTTAAATAGGACCTTATAGCAAGTGATATCTCGTTTGAGAAGCATTGACATTGGCTGCATAGCCATATCAATTTTGTTTGGGTTTAAACCAATTTTGACGGATAAATTGAATAAATACCAAAATTATTATTTTACATTTAAATATTGAAGATTTTTCAGTCCGCCTCTCGTTAGTTGTCAAAAAAATTGACGTTTTTAATTTAATAGTATTTGTTGGTTTGCAAAGTTTTCCTGAATAGCTTAAATATTCAATTTTATTATTGTTTAACGAGACGTTTAAGAGTTTACATAGGCAAAATGGTACGTACTCAAGCCGACAAAATAGCAGCTATCTTAATGATTGGTGAATCAAGGAAGAATCCCCATGAAGCTGAACGTTTATTTAATGAGAGATACCCAAATCGCCCTATCTCGAGAACTTATTTGATGGAGCTTCTTCACAAGTTTGAAGCAACAGGTAGTGCCAAACGATTTGGTCGACCAAAATTCAATGATGATAAAAAACATCGATATAGTTGCTGAAATGGTAGTTAACCCTACTTCCTCTTCAACTAAAGTTACGTCTATCTGTGAAATAAGTGAAAGTACAGTACAAAGAGTATTGGGTAGACATAAATTTTATCCATACAAGTTAAAAATGGTGCACCCCCTTTCGGATGACGACCCCGACAGAAGACTCGAATTATGTGAATGTATGACAAATAAAATTAGTCAAAACACACATCACACAAAAATAATTTGTTTTAGTGACGAATAGTGTGAATACACAAAATGTAAGGTATTGGAGTGACACAATCCTCACACCTTTCGTGAACAACATACCCAATTTCCAGAAAAAGTCAATGTTTGTGCAGGATTTTGGGGAACCACATATTTGGTCCTGTTTTCCTAAATTCAAATTTAAGCGGTGGAGTGTATCTGGAGATGTTACAAAATGTAATTGAGCCGTCAATTCTTGAAATTCTAGAAGATAATCCAGATGAATTCGGCCATCTAGAAATAACATTTCAATAAGATGGTGCTTCTGCACATTATTATGGTGCTGTAAGACGTTACTTGGATGAAGAATATCGAGGTAGATGGCGAGGTCCTATAGAATGGCCACCTCGGTAACTAAATCTGACACCATTAGATTTTTTTCTTTGTGGGTACTTGAAATCCAAGGTTTATACTACGGCACCAGATAGCATTGGCGTATTGAAATAAAGAATTATTGAAGAATGCAATGCAATTTCAGCTGACACATTTGAACGAGTACGACGAGAGTTTACTAATAGGATGTATTACTGTCAGGAAGTAGACGGAGCACATTTCGAACACTTGCTATAAGAATCCATTGTTGATATTCGATTAATTAAAAAAAAAGTCAATAATTTTGGTATTTATTCAATTTATCTGTCAAAATCAGTTTAAACCCAAACAAAATTAATACGGCTATGTAGCCAATGTCAATGCCTTCCAAACGAGATATCACTTGCCATAAGGTCCTATTTAAAATTATTGGTCAGAGTGGCACTGTGACGTCAGCTATTACTATTACGTCACCTGTTACCATTCGTAGAGAAGTTTACAACACTTTATTTTCACCCTCCAAATTGTATTAATGTAAGTGTAACTGTTCAAAAGATACAAAGGGGGGAGAGGACTTTTGAATAGCACTGTATGGAAATATACTCCCATACAAAACTCCTTTTGAAAATTGGGTAGGTATTTGGGAAACCCCTTTAATACTCAATGAAAAGTAGAATACAAGTGACCATCCAATTGATGTGAATTTTTCAAACAGCTTGGCGTATTTAATTCCAACATTTATTTTCAGATACCCTAAATTAGTATCCAGTATCCGCAAAATCCTCATATTTTCACCAATTGAATACAACTTCTTTTTATTGATCCGACATCCCTGCAGGATTTTTCGTTTCAATTGTGCGAGTAGTCTAGTCGTTTTTATCCTAATAATATCTTTTTAGATCGGCAAAATGGCGGAAGATTTACACACGTTGAGATAAAACTTTCGCCTTGTTTCCCGCTATGTCGCCTCAATTTTCGTCGTTCTCTCTTATCTGTTTTTCTTCTGCACTAACGCGTTTTTGGGAGAGGGGAATGAATTTTGGAAGGTTCAAGAATAGACTGGGATTTTTGAGAAATGGAAAAACATATTTAGTGCTATGAAAAACAATAAAGTCATTCTCGATGACAATATTTTATCTGGTATTTTTTAAATACCAGCCACGTACTCCAATACAACCCTGGTTAAGAGCCCTGCTTAGGAAGTCGAGTCAGTTATTTGCCATAACACTTATATTAGACATTTTTATTCCCCCTTTTGTGATTTTTTCTTGCAAATCGTCGATATAATTCCACAAGACTATGTCTATCTCATCATACCCCATTTAATACGCAGCACACGTTCTTTGTTGAAAGACCAAAATATCTCTTTTGATATGTAAATGGTTTCTAATTGTAAATCGGTTGATAATATAGGAAGCAAAAAGAACTTTTCGAAAACTCTCATTTTCCTTCACTGAAATTGAATTACGGATACACACACACAACAGCCCTTTCATCTTGTCTTTCGTTCGGAGAATATTATTTTCAAATGTAATATTCGGAAGCTTAGTTTGTGATATTTCAAATAAGAATTAAGTGTTTTGGTACAAAAACTATGCAAACAGCTTGCTATACAGTGAACAAAGGGGCTATGGATATCAAAACTTAAGTTTAATGATTTTTTAACTTAAATCGATGTAACGAATATAACACGAAAGTTTTATACTGAAAAAAGGGCAGGACTGAACATAAAATGTAGACAGTACGAATAGAGAGTTGGAGAGAACAGAAGCCTGGAAAAACTGAGAAACATCAGGAATCGGTTTTATAAGAGTAAATAGTTTATCAACTGATAGTTTAATCCATTTAGATCTATTTGAGTGCGCTTCATATACAGATCGCGTAATTTCTTATGGAACCTTCCTGGATTACACAAGTACGACAAGGAAAATATGAGAAAAACAGCTTAAAAGAGAGAGAAAGTATAACTGTAGGCGCGCATCGGAGGCGTGTACCCAGGTCTAGAGGATGGCCGAATGTTGATTGCTCTTTACAGAGAGAAAGAGAATTCACTAGTAGGGGGTATTCAGAACTTGAAAGAGAGAGAAAGTATAACTGTGCGCGCGCATAGGAGGCGTATACCCAGGTCTAGGGAATGGCCGAATGTTTATTGTCCGTTCTGAATACCACCCACTAGTTTATTCTCTTTCTCTCTGTAAAGAGCAATCAACATTCAGCCATCCTCTAGACCTGGGTACACGCCTCTGATGCGCGCCTACAATAATACTTTCTCTCTCTTTCAAGCTGTTTTTCTAATATTTTCCTTGTCGTACTTGTGTAATCCAGGAAGGATCTATAAGAAATTACGCAATCTGTATAGTCCATGGCATTTAGAACAAAATCACCCGAATAGAGGAAATTTTGGAGTACAACAGATATCGATATGCAGTTTTCTGCATTGTGAAAAGACTGGGAGAAATGTGGGTTAGCACTTTTTTGATAAACGCCTTCTGGGCCGGAAAATGCATTTTCCAATTGCATCTTTACTTGCACTATCATGGGAACGATTGGAAACTCGGGAAAATCGTTACTTGGGCACTGGAATTACCCGGGGTGCACGGGGGGTGGCTCTGAGGGGGTGCCCGGGGGTGAATTGAAGGAGGAATGGCAGCGTGCATGCAAATCGCTTTAAACACGTTACTCGGGGGTTTCCAATTCAGGCATCGGATTACCCGAGGCCACTCAGGGGCGCTTGTGCAGGGGTATCCGAGGGGTAATTCTTGGGGGAAAATCGCATAGTCCATATAAATGGTTCAAAAATCGTTATTCGGGTGTTTTCGGGGATGCCAAACTTGATTCTGGCATTGGAATTAACCGAGGACATTCTGGGAAAAAAATTGCAAATTCCATGGGAAGCACCCGAAACTCGTTACTCGGCATCCACGAAAACCCCCGAGTAACGAGTTTGGAGCGCTTCCCATGGACTATGCAATTTTTCCCCAGAATGACCTCCGGATATCTCCACAGAGGCGCCCCAGAGCACCCCGGGGTATTTCCAATGCCATAATTAAATCAAGCATCCCCAAAAACCCCCGAGTGACGAGTTGGGAGCGATTTTCATGGACGCTCTGTCATTCCTCCACCAATTCACCCCGGGCACCACCACAGAGCCACCTCCGTGTAATTCTTATGCCCGAGTAACGATTTCCAAGCGATTTTCCCAAGTTTGCAATCGGTCTCGATATTCAGTAGTTCTTCGGCCCATTTTACACATGTGCCACCTATGAAGGTTTTACTGTGTACCTGCTTTGGAGTGTTTCTCCACTGAAGTTTATGTTGGCTTCGTACCCATTTTTGTATTTGCCCTCGGACTACCTTCTTTGTGGTCCCAAGAGCTGGTTCTAGTCCAACATATGCTGTTGCTGAACCTCTTCTCGCGAGTTCATCAGCTTGTTCATTTCCAGAAATACCGTTATGTCCCGGCACCCAGACTAATCTTACTTTGATGTGGTCTGCTAGTTCATTCAGTTCTTTCTGGCATTCTTCCACCAGTCTAAATGTTACCTTGCGGCTGTTTAAAGCTGCTAGGGCTGCCTGGCTGTCAGTATGTTTATCCTATGAGTGTCAGTTCTATATTTTTTAAGTCTGACACATTCTAGGATAGCATAAATCTCTGCCTGAAATACAGAGGTATGTTCTTCTAGTGAAAAGGAGCATCTTGTGTTCCTCATTTCACTTTACACGGAAAAAAAAAGAATCGTTGTATCAAGTAAAATTTATTTGGATCAATTAAATTAAAGTGTCATATATGCACGACAAAATATTATTTTGGAGTAATTAAAATAATTTCTTGGTTTCAATGCAGGTTAAAGTATTGATGCAACTAACTGTTTGTTGACTGAACCAAATATTTAGTCAACTGGACCATTTTCATAAATTATTTTGATAAAATTATTGCTTCAACATAGTGAATATTTTGTTGAATTGAATTTGAAAAAATAATGATTTAGTCAATTTTTTTTGTAGAACAAATTATAATAAGTGATCTAATGAACAAACGTTATCATCATATTAATTTTTTTTGCTTGGATCGGAACAAATTTTGGGTTCAGGTGAAGAATTATGTTGTTAAATTGAATAACAAAATTACTAAATCAACGAAATTCATAAGCAAATCAAGAAAATTAATTGCTTGCGTTAATTTTGAGAATTTATCCGATAAATTAAGTATTTTAGTTGGAAGTATAATATGTTGATTGAACTTGGAATGCAATCAGTTTGATCAACTGATTGCTAATTTTAATATAAAAATTAAGTTGACATAACATACTGAGTGCTATAAAAAGGAAAAGTTAAATATACTTCATAGCATTTTATTCAAAAAGAAAAAACAAACAAAATAAAATATTAAATTTCTAAAACATAAAATCAAACTTCCACTAACTGCATTTCTTTTCAACCGCAATAACGTTTCCATAAATTGGAACCAATCCACTTGCAAATTCACTATAAGGGCATCAGGGAAAATCAAATCATAATATATGTTGATCTACACAGAAGTAATAATAAAAATAAATAGAGTTTAATGAATGTTCTAAACAAGCATGAAGGAAATTGTTGAATTTTCCATTATAAATATACGAAATGCAGCCCCAATAAATGTATCACATGTCCCTTTCTCAAACACTGAATTTAGGTAGCACTATTATTACGCTTAGAATTAACAATTTGCAAGTTAATGATGATGAATATAACAAATTCAAAGTGAAGGTAATGACACATTACCTTACATTTCCAATTAGGTAGGTTAGGTTAGGTAGGATCATAGCAAAGTACCGTAACTTGGTAAAAAAGACATTAGGTACTTGCTGTTTAAAACCGGGTTTAATCTCAGTTTAAATTCTTGTTTCGTTTAATTAAAATGTGATGTATGCGATTTAAGATACAACTGATACAAGACAAACTACCTATCATCTTGAAACAAAAATGAACATTTTTTCGGAAGAAACGAGATAATATAATATTTGTAAATAGAATACATAATTATATTTACCTGAATAATCCGCTAATCCAGAACAATTTCCACACAACAGGTTATCACTCACCTAACGATCTAACTCCTATCTTAGAACAATATAAAATGAAGAATGAAGTGAAAACATTGTGATAGATAGAAACAGGACAATCTACTAAGCAAGAACATTTTGAATCAATCAGATAATCAGTCGATACAAATATGGAATTATTCCGATTGAACTATTGCATCTATTGTAACAAACAAGAATGAATAGTTCAAATTGACTGTTGAAATTGGTTACTTCAGTGATTTTAAGTTCCAAACCAATTAATTTTTTGTTTTAAACAATATAGTGTACATGCTTGATTGGAAAGAAAATATTAAGGTTGAATTAATATTATTATCGCTTAAAAGGAGTTGAAAAATGCTTCATTTAAAAAAATTTATTTTGAACCGAGCGAATTCACTTGTCTGAGTCAACCAAATATTATATTTGAGTTAATATTATTCGCTTAAAGTAAGTTAAAATATATTTCATTTGACAAGTGTATGTTTGAATCAAGCGTGCTCATTTGTTTGATTTGAAAGAATCATTTTTTTGAGATAATATTATAATACTTTGATGTAAATTAGGAAATACTTGACTTGATAAGTCCATTTTTGGTTCAAGAAATTTCTATGATTAGTTCGACAATTCCATTTTGTTTCGGCAATTTTAATATTTCCTTGGACGAATACATTCAGTATTTGATATGAATGAAATTTAATCGAGTTAATCAAATAAAAGTGACTAAATAAATTTAGTTGATATAACGAATATTTTTTTTCCGTGTACACACCTGCTCTAGTCCCTTCCCCAGTCTGTAACCCGTCTGTGTACCAGGTCTCTCCTCGGGGAAGCTTCAGTCTGCTTGGGTCTTGCCAGTCCTTTCTGTAAGGTATTTTTACCTTATATTTGGGACTGGGGAGAAGTTTAGTGGCCATATAGTCTGTTCCCATGAGAAGGTATATATCAATCAGTCAAGGACTAGTGAAATATTTCTGTATAATAATGTACTGGTATGACAATAATAATATTATGTCAGTCTGCAATAGCAGAGCCCATCAAACGAAATGATAAATTCATTAAACATCCCATATTCCAATTATTTTCTACCTTCACACCCTGAGGTTCCGTTGAATGAATGTAAGGGAGATTTCAATATTTGCGTGGAGCGTTCTTAAAGATTTTTTGACCCACCCCCTGGTGAGATGTGGAACGATTTTTCTCGACCTCCCCATATCCCTAATCCTACTTGAGATTTTTCAATATTCAATATTTGTGTTTTGGGTGTGAATGCGTTGGATTTATTAAACAAACAGTTTTACATAGATATAACTAGCAGAGACAAGTATTAGGGAATATTATCGTGATCATGTGTCAGATTTTATCCATGGCACGTGTTTTATTTTAATTCATTTGAACTTTGACATAATTTTACATCGTTTCCTGATAAAAAAAAATTACGTGATATTTTCTCAAAACCCCTCCCTCCCAAGTGAGATTCGGCTCGATCCTCTCCCCCGCTGAACATCTCATGTAATTAATGAACAGCGGCGTTACTCTACAGGTAGTGCTTCAGAATAATAGGAAACTGATGTTATGCAATGCAATAAGATTGTTGCTCGTTATATTGCCATCTGAATAGTAGATTCTTGATCAGTACTCGGTATTTTCCGTATTTTCTCTCGAAACTAGGTTCTTTCGATTATTCACAAGCATTCCTCCATCCGTTTTAGATTCAAAGCTTGCTGTGTGGTGACAACTTGGTGGTGGTGACAATGAATGAATGAACTTATCAATAAATTGTATTATCAAATCAAGGGTTATCTAAGAAAAGTGGCATTTGTGTCAGGTTCTCTATTAAATTCAAATTTACACCTTTTGAGATTTTTGTTTAATAATAAAGTGAAAATATCAATTTACGGCATGATTGATAAATGTGACGTTTTTTTACTTTTTTTTGGTGAGCAATAACAATGAATACCTACCTAATCTGATTTTGTCATTTTGTATTAATTATTTTGTCCACGACTGTTTGATAATCTCCACACATGTTATATGTGCTTTTTAAACTGTAACGACGTTTATCAATCACTACTTGATGGTAATATATTATAATTATCACGATACACTCACTCACGGTATGCTGATTTCTACTCCAAATTGCGTCCGAGCCGCGCAGTTACGTCAAGCGGGAACCAGAAATTTATACCCACGTCTCACCAGTCTTTCGATTCATTGTGTTTTCATGCAATACAAGGTGTTGTTAGCTTTAATTTCAATTTTACTTGAGTTGATTCGTTTATTTGGAATTTTATTACCCATAATCTACTGTTATTAGTGTTATACAGGGTGGGGCACTATGAACGAACTATTCTCTGGCGTCTTAA
>CAJUYG010005609.1:0-13568 GCA_910591675.1 Galerucella calmariensis
GATGGTTAGGACCTAATGATAGCTGTCCAATGCATAGTAAACTCAGATAAACTCCAGCTCCTATCAACAAATCAATTTCACCGGCTCTGTGGAAGTCTGCGTCTGACAAAAAAAGATGTTTGGGCACCTTCCACTCAGATATATCAATGTGATGACTAGGCTGGTGGGCACAAATGGATGGAATTATGATACAGGACAAATTAACTTCGAATGCATTCACACAGGATTGTACCTTAACCTCACAACGATGTTTTAAGTTAACTGTATTTCCACCAACCCCTAAGATAGTTAATGGTAACTCATGCCTTGGAAGACCTAATTTTTCTGCACACTTAGAAGTGATGAGGTTACTCTGACTAGCCCCATCAAGTAAAGCTCTACACCTCCTCGGAACTCCATTGGAATCCAAAATTTGGACCATAGCTGTTTGTAAGATCACGGGATTATTGCTAAGACTCGCGCCACTAGAAAGTACCACACTACTTTCAGTAACTGACAATGCCACCTGCTGCTGACATTCTGGCCTTGGTTCACTCGGAGCATTTCCTGAAGTTAACACCCTCTCAGCATTTTTCTCAACTCAGTACTAGACTCCTGTGTTAATACCGGTAAATCAAACAAAGCTCTCACGTGATTATCGACAAGTATTGCCCGATTATGAAATCTGTTACACAAAGTATGCCACGCAAGTTCATGATTATCTACTGTGAACTCTATACTACGTATAACCTGCGCAGCTCCGCCAAACAATGATGCCCTCAAATAGTGAAATTTCTGAATTTCAGCCAAACTCCTATCTGAATTTATCAAACTATCGAATAAATCTCTAAATTCCAAAAAATTACCATAATCTCCCCCAAATTTAGGTAATTCGATATCAGGTAATTTTATTCCCCTACTATTACTGCTATTACTCACATTGACGGAAATGTTAGAGTGTAAGTCAGAATTTATCTGTTCCCGTGGTTTATAAAATTCTGTCACTATATCTTTGGCCACGGCTAATAAATTGTGACAAACACTCTCAAATTCCTCTCTAGCTTCTACTTCTAAATCTACTTCATCTGATAAGTTTTCTATTTCATTCTGTATATTATCAAAGTCGCTTAAAACTGTTCGATGTCTTTCTACTCTACTCTCAATTTCTAAAATTAACTGGCGATCGTAATTTTTTACATCCCTATCTCTATTCTCCTGTAAAATATTATCTAAGTATTTTTTGAAATGTGTTTGTCTGGATTTTAAAATACCCCTAGCTTTAATCAAACCCTTCAACCTGACAGCTTCCTGTGTTTCTGTCATTTTACCGAAGATTTGTGGGAATACCGGAAGAAATCTTTATTTTTCCAACTCAGAAATAACCGCAACGCAATTCTCAATCTCAATGAAAAAGGAAAAACTAGAAAAATAAAGAATAAATACTTGGGTAGATGCCTCACACTTTTTCCACCACAATTTACTCTTCTCGGGTACTTCTCTACCAATCTCGGGACTTCCAATGACGCAGGATGCTACCGTTGTTCTTAATGGTACGTGTATTCTCAATAATCCGGCTTTCAAAGGACCATTATGTTGGATAATGAATATATTGAGCACTTATTGAAATAAAAAGCTCTAGTAAACTGTAAATATTATTATATGACAAACTACATAAAAATTATGTGACATTCATAAAACAGTCTAACCTATAGAAGTGAAAGTTTATAGGATGACCTTGAATATAAAAATGAGGTTTCAAACCCATCCACCTGAAGCGCTAGTTGCAATTGAGTTGTCGAAACATGCCTGGCAGCTAAGGCGTTTAGCACGAAAAGAAGAAAAGATTTTAAAATTCATCAAAGCTGTCATATAGTTGTCACCATGTTGTCATTATTGCCTTTTATATATTGTTTCCTTTTGCCATTTGCTGCTGTTATTTGTGTTTTAATTAGGTACTGTAAGTCTTATCAAGTGTAATAATTCATAATATTTATAATGTTGGTGTGAAGTGTTGCGTTCCTGGGTGTACAGACATTACATCAAATCGACATAGGTTTCCCAAACATGACCCTTTGTTGTTGAATGAATGGGTTGCCTTTATTCTCAATCCAAAACTAAAGGAATTAAGCGCTGAACAGATTTATAAATCTTACAAAGTTTGCAACAGATATTTTGAATCACAATATATTGTTATTGGGACAAAAAGGGGCCTCACTCGCAAAGCTTTTTTTACAATCCTTTCAGGATTTATCAAAAAGTGATGGGAAATACGTAATATTATCACTCTTAGGCATTACTTAGCGCGTGGTGAAATGTAAATTGCATTTAGGAATTCCTAAATTCGTTTTAGGTATTACCTGACTAGGAAATGGTTAGTGATCGGGCATTAGTCATTCAAAAAACAAACTTCCATTAAAAAAAGCACTATGAAATAGTTCTGAACCCATCCACAGCGATCGCTGAAATTCTTCTTTCCTTAGTCTGTTTTTCGGTCTCAGCAGCCTTGCCTATTTCGACAAATCAATTGCAACTAGCGCTTCAGGTGGATGGGTTTGACACCTCATTTTTTCATTCTAGGTAATCCTATTGGACTTTCACTTCTATAGGTTAGACTGTTTTGTGGTGACATTAATCAAAAAAGTATCTGATCTCTCTTCTTATTGAAAAAAAACTAATTGCTAATCAAATCGGTTTGATGGCACTGTTGCCGGTTTGTTTAAGAGTCTATAAAATCAAAAAAACCTTAACACAATTTATTTATTGAATTTGTTAAAAAACGTTATATGTTTTTAAAAAGTGTAAATTTGTTTGAATCATGTTCCAAAAAGGAGTCACGTGACTCAGAAAAATCTAAAATTAGTTAATGATAGACCGTCTACTTATTATTCCTCATATTCAGCTAATAAAGTAAATTGTGAATTTTGTTCTAAGAATACGCAACATCTATATATACAGTATGATTTACAATCAAAAACGGTATTTTGGCACAAATTTTCATAGCTTAATTACTATTTTCAAGGCCCTCTAAGTTAATTTTTCTTTGCCAAAAAAGACAAGTACATTAGGCAATTTTTTTTTTCAAATATGACTATAGCACTTAATCATCACAAATATAAACTACCAAAATCTTATGAAAAAATGTTTATTAACGACAAAGTTATTACAACATGAATTTGGAAAAAGTGGTATTTTCAGTAATATTTTACGTAGAATGGAGACAAATTTTGAAAGTGGCAGCATGGTAAACAAAAACAGGGACTCAAACATATTGCACAGTAAAAATTCGAAACCGATAACTTAACCTGTTCTGGAGCTTTAGCTTCTGAAAGTAATGTAGAATTTTATTGTGCATAATAATTTCATTTATTAACAAAATGAAATCAACGAGTGGCAAGTAGGCTTTGATTTTGAAATTTTGTTTATGTCAGTCAGTAACATTTTCATGAAATAGTAAGTACTAAATGTTCCAAATATTCAGCTATTTAACTATCCAAGACTAAGTTGAAATTGTACTTTTTTGTGGTTACAATGACAGAAGAGAACGAGAAGAAATAGAAATAGGTCATCGGAGAAATCCAGATCGCCGTATTTGCTGCTTTGTAGTGCACAAATTTTGAAAAAGTATTTATTGAGACTGGAGCAGTGACCAACGTATTTGAAAAAAATTGCAGGCAAGAAATTTTAATGACCGTATTGTCATAGACTACTTTACTTTTACATTACTTTCAGAAGCTATAACTCCAGAACGGGTTAAGTTATCGGCTTCGAATTTTCACTGTGCAATATGTTTGAGTCCTAGCTTTTGTTTACCATGTTGTCATTTGAAAAATTTGTCTACACTCTACGTAAAAAATTAATGAAAATTCGACTTTTTCCAAATTCATGTTGTAATAACTTTGTCGTTAATGGATATTTTTTCATAAAATTTTGGTAGTTTACATTTGTGATGATTCTAGATCCAGTGGAATAGTTATATTTAAGAAAAAAAGCCTAATGTACTTTTGTCTTTTTTGGCAAAGAAAAATTAACAGAGAGGGCCTTGAAAATAGTAATTAGGCTATGAAAATATATGCCAAAATACTGTCTTCAATACTGAATCCAACAAAAATCACATCAAAATCGGTTGAGAAATGCGGATTTTACAGGGGTGCTTCCGCATAAAATGGGTCACACTGTAGATACAATGAATTTTTAGTTTTATCTCCTAACGACAGACATAAGTTTGTTGAATTGAATGGGCAATGTATAAATTGTTTAAGTTCCCAACATATATCCGCTGATTGTAAATCGTTTCGATACATGATTAGCATATGCTGACCACATAATTTTGAGCACATCCCTGTACATACATCCATAGCAAGTGCTAAGAATTTTAGATTCAAACTTGTTTTTTTCCGTAGATCTTTCGCATATGATAGTTGGAAAATGCGTAGCATGTGGAAAGGATGTGCTATCACATGCTTGTTGGCACTTTGTTTTTTAGTGCTGGGTACATACTTAGCATCTTATGAGAACATCTTTCATCACATTCTGAGAACCTGACCAGCATGTGACCAGGGCGCAACACATTCTATTTATAGCACTTGGTTTGGTATTATTTGAGAACATGCTCTGCACATCCATGTTCTTTTTGAGAATATTCCACGCATATGCTTAGGGTGTTAAATTGCTATGTGGGTCTCCAAATACCCGACAAATTTCCAGTGGTCAAAGAGGACGCTTTATTAACCACAGTAATGAACCGAATCCACCTACTCACAACCTCACTCAACAAAGAGACTCAGGAACTCATTCTTTTGTAAATAGAACACATGTACCGATAAATAATATTGATAATGTTTTACTAAATATAGTAACCAATCAAATTACTTGATTTTGAGTCATGTGTCAAATATCATCCAATCACCTCAGGATTACAACAAAAATTCCACACATGTGATTTTTAACCAATCAGAACATCTATTTCTGACAGATCACCATCGCAACGGATGAATTTTAGTAGACATTTTTTCCTCATGGGTACCCAACAGCGAATTAGGTATACTTTTTTTAGCTATATTTTTTTGATGTTTATAATGACAAAATATATTTTTTGACAATCTTATTTTTATAGGTTCACATGATAATTTTGATTTATTTCAACTACAAGCTTGTCGGCTAATGGAGTCTCTCCCTGGTCATTAGCAAAAAAAAACTACAAGCTTGAATGTTTTCCAAATTCTTTGGACCATTATGATTGATGTTTATATTAAAAACCTTCTGTTTTGTAAGTATTTGATGAAGACGAAAATTTATGTTTTTGGAAAAAAACACATTTGGTGTGGAATTTTCTTACCGAATACCACACGAGGCCAAGTTAAAACCAGAAATTTTCTCTCGTTCATGAATATTTTTAGAAAATTATCCTTCGTCTTCGACTTTTCAAAATATTCATGAGCTCGGAAAAATTTCCGGAAATAATTTGACCTCTAGTGGTATTACTAGTGATAATTTTTTACTAAATATAGTAACCAATCAAATTACTTAATTTCAAGTCACGTGTCAAATTTCATCCAATCACCGCTGTATTACAGCGATAATACCCTACATGTGGTGTTTTCAGTTTGGTGTTTATTTTTTATTAAAAATTAATTGAGCGTCAAACTGACAACTGGATTGAAAATGTCGCGGAGATTTGGTACTGCATCTAACGATTCAATTTATTTACCAATTGTACTTTTCACAACTGTAGTTTTAAATAAAAATGAATAATATTTGTTTGATTGAAACTAATAAAGTTTGTATTGAAAATTATTAAACGTCAGATTGACAATCAATTTTTTGATATCTACAAAGTAAAAAATTATCTTATCGAATATTCCTTGGGCCGATTAATACTCAAAATTTTGTCATAGAGAATCCTGCCTTCGGCCTTGGGCTATTATCAAGCAACACGCTTTCAGCATTCTCTATGACAAAATTATCTCATGTAAATACTAGTATAGTTAAAATAATACCCTTCTTGGTGTGCGTCATCGATTGTGACGTATATCCGGGTTTTCGGCATGTCGTTCATTTTATTTGCTATTTTGACATATAGCTAACCTTAAATTTGATAAATAAGATCATCAGAATTGTATTTAGCCAAATTCGAAAAGGCTATGCAATTAATAATTACCAGCTTCTTTTTCTAGCTGAAAATACTTGAGAACTTTCAAAATACTGATGTTTTTCCGTGTATTCATGCATATTTTTGTATTATTCATATAAATAAAACAATAAGATTTCATAAATATTAATAGACCGTAAGCAACAAAGTACACACCTGACAAGAACTGTCAGTGTGACAGTAAAAAAAGACGTAAGACACATTGCCGCTACGAAAGTTACGCCTTCATAGTATTTTAACCTCGCGATTGATAGGTTGCGCTGACGCGTAATGTAAACATCAACCAATCAAATTTTTGTAAGTCAAAGATTAGGCAACGCATAGACAAAATAAAAGAGACGGATTGAAGCATAGGCGGTATTGGGCATAACGTTTCTGCGCCGCCACCCGCGCATCGAGTCGCTGCGGTCGCGAGAACTACAAGACTTTTTACATAAGGAGAATGGAATAAAATACTTTAAAATATTATAAATTACCTTTCACTTCAACATTTTGCCCTTAAGGTCGATGAATATCATCGAATATCCTAGTATATTAACTTTTAAGTCAATAAAAATGAAAATATACAAAATCAATCCTACTTTGGTTGATGTGAATCTGACTTCTGTTTGTCAAAGTCAAAGTGAAAAATATACACAAATATTATACAAATGGTGAATAGGATTTAAAATTAGTTCTACATATTATAAATTTATTTAGGATTTCAGATCTAATAAAGTAAATAAAAGTAAGTAAACCTTTAAAATGTCATCACTAAATATAATTAGTCATGTATTGCAGAAAATTGTAATAGTAAATATTTTTGTCCACTTCACAATTTGTAGTAAGAATAAAACATTTTTCAAATCTTCATTTGATATTAATCAAAGTGAACAGTGCTACAAAAGTTTAGAACTTCCTTCTACATCCAATGATCAAAAGTAGTTGAACATAATAATAATACCCAAGCTTTTGAAAATACCGTATTGCCTGTATTAAAATGAAAGCTTATTTTCTCTAACTTAAACTCAATTTGGAACATCTAACTAACAAACAATGTTTGGAATCTAGTACTTCATGTAAAATAAATGAAACTTAGTGTAAATAATTCATCTCTCAAGAAGAATGTATTTTTATTAATAAACATCTGAGTTATTTCAAAATTAGATCCAGCAGGCTTAGATTTTACAAAAAGTAGTACTGTTAACTGCAAGAAACTTTCGTGGTCAATAACATTATCCATTTATAAAAAGGGACCACAAGATGATGTTTTGAAACGTTTTATATCTTTGCCCAGTAAATCTACTTTACAGTTACTTCTACGATCTGTGCCATTTGAAACTAGAATTAATAAAGCAATTTTTGATAGGCTTAAAAAAAGGGTTGTAAAAATGAAGCATATTGATGAGAATTGTGTCTTGTTATTTGATGAAATAGCTCTATAAGAGCAATTGACTTTGGATGTGTCTAGCGACAAAGCTATAGGCATAAAAATTGGAATTCTCCTGAGGATAGGGTTAAACTTAGCTGAAAAAAGTTTGTCACCTTATAAATTGAAAAATAATATGAGTAGTAAGAGGACTAGGAAATAAAAATAATGTTTTTTCTTTGTAACTTACGGTACTGTGTTTTATTTATTTTGTTTCAGACCTGTTCCTGCCTTCATAGAAATGGAGAATCTACTTTCTTTTTTGTTGTTTTTGTGAATAATTTTAAAATAATGTGCAATTTAATGTGATATTGGATTAACTTTTCTAAATATAAAGTAAGTTTAATAAAAATATGTTATTTTTTTATTCATAATATATGAATATTAGATAAATTGATGGTAATATACAAGTAGAAACGGTGAATCTTTTCCATCACGTGACTGTTACGTCAGCAACAATATTCATATGAATCAAATCAAAACTTCTGTCAACTCGATAAAAATAATCGTTATGACTAATATTCCAAACGTCGGCTTTTTACGTATTGGCTACTAAGCAAGAAACTTAATTTTCTAATTGTAATTATCTGGTTAACATCTCGACATCAATATTGAAACTATCGATATACTGGGTGAATATGTTAAAAAGTCCAAAATTAATATCAACTGTGCTGGCTTATTAGTAGAGAGCTAATTTTTGTAGGATGTCTTGGATTTTATATAAGTATTTACAATTAGTAGTTCATAAAACTGACGTAATATTTAGTCTACTGACTCTAAAACTTTTAAAATTACAGTTTGTGAACTGGGGCAATATATCAAATGGAATCCGTTCCATATTAAAAATAAAAAATAGAGATTTCCGCAACAGACATTAAAATAAAATTGAAATACAGACAAGCAATAGAAAATTTGTAAGTGAAATCCAAGGCCCCTTATATGTAATTAGTGCCTGGTCCTTCACATCAGCTGTTATTAACAAATAAGTAAAAGAAAACTACAAAAATAATAATGATTTATTGCTTCTGAAACACAATATGTTTACAACAATGGGTACAAGGGAGTTATATATTATTCTTATTACAAATCCTTCTTTGAAGTTCATCCGTTTCGGAATCTAAGCTGTCTTCACCAGTATTTATTATCACTGGTTCTATATGTATTTCCACCAAATTTTGGTCTCGAGTAAACCAGTCTTTGATTATTTTTTCGGTATGCCTAACACAATTATCCCAAACATTTGCACTACAATTTTCCAATGCTTCCTTATCTACATACTCAAGACCCTTTTATCACCTTATCTGTGGAGTAGCATGCTTCTCTAAAAAATAAAAAGTTTAAAATCATCATTATCTCAAACAAAACAAAATATTTTTTTATATTTACTTCATACTAAACTGGAATACACAGTTTTGATATTCAGATTTTTTTTTATTTGTACCAAATAATTTATAGAACAACCCCATGTATGTGACATCAACAAATTTAAATTAGAAAACTTAATTGTGAAAAATACAATCTACACTCAACAAATTGGTAAACATTTATGGACAGTACTCAACTTAGAAATCAGCACATGTAGAAGCTATAATTTATCACATTAAAATTAAAAATATGAACAACTTTTTGTATTCAGAAACTTTCATTACTCAGCACCTCTATAATTAAACTACTGGTTTTCTAAGATTTTTATATACCACATTAAAGCTGATGGTGAAAAATCCCACTGTATAGATAATATTACATGCAAAATCTTAATTATTGGGTACTTCTGTTTCATTTAAAGTGTGAGCTGACTGTAATCCATGGGTTGAGAACATGGGGAGATGTATTATGTATGTTTGTTTACTTACTTTGTTCATACATGTTATATATGGTATTCCATACTGCCATTTTGGTTCCCTCGGGTAAATCCTCTGTTTTTAGTTTTAATCGTAGTGTCTGACTAGGTTCTGTAGTAAAAGTTGGAATATTTTCCTTCCTTTTTTTAAGGGAACATACCGTTTTCACTGATATTTTCAGTGCAGTTGCCACTCTCTGAAATATAATATTAAATAGAAATGTCCTTAACTATAATAGATGCTTGAAGGTTCTGGTAGACTTCGTGACCCTCGGAATTTTATGTTAATTTTAGATTTGTTTGAAAGCTTACCTTAAATAAAGCAGATTGAAACAAAAATTTCGCTGGATCATCCAGTAATTACTTCAAAAATCACGATTTTAGTTCAAAAAATTGTACTTTTTCAACACCAATTCATGCTATTTCACGATAAATATTTTCACTTTAAACAGTAAAGGTTATTATCTTGAACTAAATGTCAGTCTGTTTCACACAAAAAACCGGAAGAAAAAACTTTAATTTTGCCAATTTTTAGAAATATTCGTAAGCATTAATATTTTCGTTTGACACTTAAGCTTATAAAATTACACACTAAAATCTTATGTCAGAGCTTATGTCTAGATATCATAGGTACACAAATTAGGATCAGGTGATACTTCCTAACGGCGTTGTCAAATGGTCTCAATTTTCTTTCAGCTGAATACATTGTAATAGATTACATGAATATATCACAATATAAAATTATTTGCATTTATAACCATGAAAATTTTTATAATAGTTAGGTTAACAATTTTTTTCTTATTCTCTTGCTCCGTATTTAATGATATTTTAGTTACACTTTGATCTGTGTCAGTTGGTGGGGAAGCGGTATGTGTTGAATTATGATAATTTTTTTTTGCTCTAGTAGAAATCTCATGAAGTCAGTCAATTTGAGGTGAAGAGATGTATTCCCTTCCCCTTCTCGAAAAAGTGTTTAATTTGTATTCCACTTCACATGGATGCGCGCCGGGTCGACGTTTCGCAATTCGCGCGCGCGAATTGCGAAACGTCGACCCGGCGCACTCGCTTCGCTCGCGACATCGATCAATCAATCCAGATCTTTGAATTATAAAATTCATTTTTGGAAAACATCATATGGAATAAAAATCATTTTATATTCATGTCTATCTATAAACATACATGTTTATTCCCTTCCCATTCTCGAAAAAGTGTCTAAGAATTATTTGTATTCTACATGAAAGCGCGCCGGGTCGACCCGGCGCGCTCGCTTCGCTCGCGATATCAATTAATCAATCCAGATCTTTGAATTATGAAATTCATCGATAAGCATACTGACTTCCCTTCCCCTTTTTGGAAAACATCATAATATGGAATAAAAATCATTTTATATTCATGTCTATCTATATGCATACATGTTTATTCCCTTCCCCTTCTCGAAATATACTCACTTATCGAGACATTTAGTTAATTTTCAACTAAAAATCACAAAAATATACATAATTCTTTATTTTTACTCTAACGTCATAAAATATACACGTACCAAGTTAGTACCTGTGGAACATACAATATTATGTTCAAAAAAGTACATTTGCAATACATACATTTTAGATCATAAAGATAGTAAGTATATCGGTGTTATATGTGAAAAGATACATCTGAAATCTTGGTGTTATTTCCAAGCCGTAACGAGCTACGGAAATGAAAGCTGGCAACATTGCCCATTCTCCGCTCTTTCTTAAATTTGTGACCATCCGATATCAAGACAGAATTGTCAAAAATTGTCAAATATTTTAAAAAAATGGCGGATTTTTGGTACTTTCAATTGCGATTTTCTCTTTCAAAAGTGGATAATCCAAGAATTTTTTTTTATTAAAACGTTCTATAGCAATAGGGCTTTCTATTAAAAAAAAATCGTTGCAAAATTCCGAGGGTCGCGAACCTTACCGGACCCGATGTTGAAGTATAATACCTCCTGAACAGATGAAATAGGTTGAAAAGGTCCGCCGTTGTTTTTTTCCATCTCAAAATATTCAATCAAGTTTATGACAAGCTCCTGTGCTTGTGAATTAAGCCATTTTCCTGCAGGCATCTCTGAGTACAATCAGACACTTGATTCATGCAACTTTGAAAATTCTACAGAGATTTACAAATTGTGGAGTATTATAAATACTATTTACCATCAATAAGTAGTAAAATAAGCATTTTTATATACCCGTCCCACGGTAATTTAGGTATTATAAAATGTCAAAAATTTACAAGTTGATAATGAATTAAATTCGTACTTACCAATGTCTAATGGAATAAAAAGTTAAATTAATCCTCATAAGAACTGATTTTAACAATGAATACACTTTTAATCCAAAAAATCGCTGAAAACAATACAGCAAATTAATCTCGCATAACCTCAAATGCGGTAATGTCAAATTCAACTTTTAGCACGAGCAATTATTCACGTTACGTCTATAATATCGTTATCTCTTTTTACGATGATTACGGCGAATTTGAAGAAACTATAACGTATGTCCTGTTGTTAGTCTTGTGAAGAAGACAATCGATCGTATGCTGTTATGTTTGATTTATATTGACAGAAAGAGATAGTATGTAGAAAATATGTGTTGTATGAATCGTAGATTGGGTCACGTGATGGAAAAGATTCACCGTTTCTACTTGTAGATGTGGATTATTTGTTATGTTATTATGGCAGTTTAATAAAAATTTTAAATTTGTGTTGATTTCTCATTTATCTAAATTATGTGTCTTGAAATTGTTTATTAATTATAATCATTTCATTAGAAAAAATAAAATATAATTTTATTTTGCGTAATGAAATAATAAACAATTTTTAGACAAATTGTGAAATTCACCTACCCACAATCCAAACTAACCAGTTTGAATATCCCGCCTTCAAAAATTAGTTCCGCCAGTCCTTCCTGGTGCGCTTCGATCAACGTGATGCCAACTGATACTACAGGGTCGACAACTCTCATTATATTATATTTCTCTATGGGTTAACGTTTGTAAAACATTTAAACGGTTCATTATTGTGATATTTTGATAAGGATTAATCACAGACCTGCCTTTTTTTCCATTTCTTCCTACGTAATGTGATGAAGGAGATTAACAATCGATGACGCACACCAAGAAGGGTATTATTTCAACTATATCACCACTATTAAATCCCCCGCTCGTACAGATAACCAATCTAATATGTTGTAGTTGCCTAGTATTCTTTTGCTACAACTCATTCAATTGAGAAAATGGTTCTGCTACCAACAGCTTCAGTTAATGTACACGGTAAAGATGGTAAAACCCATGTAGCTCGTGTTCTTCTAGATTCTGCTTCTCGAATGAGTATTGTTAAGAAGTCCTTTGCTGAAAAATTTGATTCACCTTGTCGTTCTTATAATGTGAATATTTCAGGGTAAGGAAATAATAAATGTACAAATAGTACAAAAGTGATTGATATAGTTTTAGGTTCTTTAATTGATTCTAGTCGAGCATTTCAGATAACTTGTAGTATTACAGTGTAACGAAGTTAATTTTCCGACAATAATTTTCAAATTTCCAAATATTTTTTTTCCGTTTAATATTATAATCCGTTATACCCTCTAACTTCTGTGTAGAAATAATTTGTTAGAAAATATTCCGAGTTTTTAATTAAAAATTTCAAGTTTCGACCGCGATATGATTGTAAAAATTCATGCTTCCCCACTGTCACGGAATAAGTAGCGCGCAGGTCGAACTAACCAAGAGAGGTGGAAAGCAGTCTGAATAGAACAATAGAAAAAGGCTTGAGAGTCAAGCCGAGGAAGTTCGATACTGGCTGGCGAAGATAAGGGTCGTAACGTTTGCCGAATTAGTTAGTTTGTTTTGATATTTTTTTCTTAGTAATTTTATTGCTTATTTTTTTTAAGTTGAAGTAGTTGCTGCGAAGGTAAGACTTTATAGGAATATAATTTTAAATAAAAGGTGGTCTTTTCAATAATTGTTAGGCGAAAGTTTATTCAATATAATTGATATTTCATTTTTACAACAAGCATTCCTTATACTAATTTAGTAGTGTCATTGTATACCAAGGATATAACAAAAGCTCGTACACTTGAGTCTTAATAATATTCCTCCCGTATTTATTCCCGTTTCGGTTGAAATATTGAAGTTTTCCAGGCGTTCTGCCAGGGCTCGTTGGTATTTCA
>CAJUYG010005610.1:0-13568 GCA_910591675.1 Galerucella calmariensis
GTTGCAATTTATCTTGCCTTATTATTTTAAATAAATAATAGGTAACAGTCCTTTTCAACATCTGGTTATACTCTAGATATATCGTCTAAATTATGCCTAAATTTATATCTGGTCTAGTATGTGACTCGAAGATCGAGCACTTCAATTCTTACTTCTAGGAAACTATAACATTAATCTTTTAAAAGGTCGAAAAATGTATTTACAAAATGTTATAGATAAAAATAAACTTGAAATATAAAATATATTATCTTGAAGAGAGAAGGATTTTGAACTCAATATTTCTACACAAACAATATGAATATAATGAATTCACAAGTTTCATCGTTTACAACTTACTTGAAATGAGGGGGAGGAAAAATACTTTCCTCCCTAGGGAGAAAAAGTATGAGTTTCCTCCCTGATTTGAGGGAGGAAAGTGTGTACTTTCTATAGGGGTAGGAGGAAAAAATATTATATTATATATAACAAAGGTTATGTCAGATTTATCATTTAAAAAAAAAAAAACCTTGATTTTTCCTCTGACCAGTACAATAATATAGTAAATTGTTTTCTAACTATCCAAGACCACTCTTTGCTTTATACAGTGTGTCTAATTAAGTTGGAACCACATGGAAAACTTTTTTATTTGTGGTTTTATGAAAAAAAGTTATTCTTGATAGAAAGTTCTGCATGGTCCAAAAGTTGTAATGCAACCATCAGATATCAATTTTTTAAGCAGTATACGAGGTTTGTCAACAAATTTGAATTTTGTGCAAGAGTGAAGTATCTTAATTTTTAACAATTTTAAGTAACCCCATAAAAAAGTCAAGGGGAGTTAAATCAGCAGACCTAGGAGGCCCAAAAAGATCTGAATACCTGTGAATCACCTTCCCATTAACCATATTTTCAAGGAGTACTCTAACGTTTAATGTACTATGGATGGAAGCACCGTCTTGTTGGAACCAAATTGTCATACGTTCTTGTGACGGAAGGTAGTTCAAAAAAATCGCTCACTTGATTTTCTAATAATTGTAAGTAATGTGCGGCATATAAGGAATGTCGAAAAAAAAGGTCCAAATTTATTTTTGTATACATCACACCATACCTACGTTAGTTTTAAAAGAATAAGTTTGGATTACTGTTAGACCACCAGCGACAATTTTGTGATGAGACGGTTCCGTTTGATGAAAATCGGAAAATATTATATTCCTTGTAAAAAATGGGTCTTCAACCAACTTTCCTTGGATCAGAGCGCAGAATTCAAAACGAATATCGTAATCCCTTGGTAGTAACTTGTGTACAAATTGCGGTTTGTATGCATATTTATTTTTTTTCAAAATATTTGCCACTGTATCTTTACTTACTGGAGTAGTTTGGATTGCAGAGGCCCTTTTTCTTAATGACATTTTTGGGTCTTCTACAACAGAAAGCACCACTTCAAATTCAGTGTCGTCATTCGCAACCCGTTTTCGGCGTTTATTCTTAAATTTATTTTCTATACTTCCACTAGCCTTAAATTTATTTAAAGTTTTTGTTACTGCTGAATGCATAATGTTTGTATGCGGATGTTTATTATATTTGCGGCCTCTCTATATGTTTTGTGATTGTCTCCACCAATTAACACAAGTTTTATTTTTTCTTCACGATTTAGTGAATTTGCAATTTTTATTGTATAAACAACCACTCACTCTGACATTCACTGTCACATACTTTATGTCAGGGCATCCTAGATTGCGTTAAATTGTATCCAGCCAGAATAATTAATATGGAATTATTGGTAAATAATCACAAAACCTGAATTTTCATAATAGGTGGCTGTAATTGCATATTGAAATGTAACTTTTAATTCGAAACAACTTTACTTTATAACATTTTTCTGAATTGTAAAAAATAAAGATACTTTACTCTTACTTTACATCTGATGGTTGCATTTCAACTTTTGTACCATGAAAAACTTTTTATCACGAATACCTTTTTTTCATAAAATCATATTCATAAAAAAGTTTTCCATATGGTTCCAACTTAAGTAGACACACTGTATAATAGTGAAATAAAACCAAATTTAATCACTTAATTTTTATTTAAAGTTTCCCCAAAATGCTCTGGGGGATTTATTTATATACAGTAAGAGAAAAATGTTATTTCTGTATGTACATTTAAAACTAATATTTACATTACAAAACTGACACCGTATATACAATAAAAATAAGGGCTAAGAGATCTAATAAAATAACCATAGCTGGTCAAATAAAATTGTTTACAATATGTATTAAAACACTTCACCTTACATCCTTTATGACAATAAATTTATAGTTGAAAACGTTTATTAAGCGTTCTGTACAGCGGAAGTTAAAATATCAATCCATCTTTTCAATAAATTCTGAATTGATAAACAATACAAAAATAATTTTTTTTGAGTTTTGAGTTTATGCTGTTAAATAAATAATACAATACAAAGATAAAAATTTACGTTGTATTAAAAAATATTCCTAAATGAGACACAACATAATGCTCATAGTTAGACATATTTCTCATCTTGCCTTTTATCTTCAATTAGTTAGAATAAAATCGTTGAGATGAAATACAATGTTTTGATATTAAAATCAGAATGATTTTGTAATACTTATACCGTTTAGTTCTGGTAAGTAAAGTATTCGAATGTTTATATTAAAAATGACCAAGATTTACAATGAAATAATATTTATAATGAAATATAAAACGGGATTGATGATTATTACATACCACAATAGTGTGGTCACCGATTTAAAGATATTTTGCGAAATATTTATTTCACCTCCCACATTGCTAAAATATATGGTACACACTTTAATGTACATAGCCTCTTGTGTTGTGCAGATAAATACAATATAAATAATTATTAGGAATACAAAAAATTTAATTCAACTGCATCATCCAATTTTTTTTCAATTTGGAGTCATAAGAGTACGCATTGTCGTATCTTGAAATAAAAAAAAAACGTTCTTCTTTTCCATGTGATCAAGTGATAAATACAAACTAATTACTTTTAAAATATACAGACAAGCTAAGGTTACTTTTTCTTGAAAAATACAGTAAGCCGGCAATTCAAGTGTTTAGTTCTCCGTGTTTTAAGGCAGTGCATGTTTATCTTCTACAGTTTTTAGACGCTTAAGGCTCCGTTATTAGCCACTACGGTAAAATAATGAACCTCAGCTTCCACTGAAAACCACAAGATGGGGAGAGGATATGGTTTTATCCAAAATTTGGATCATATATTCTCGGAACTGGTAATTTAGTTGACCAAATAAGTGGTCAATGGTTGATTACTATTATAATCTTGAATAAATACTTGATCAACCGTGTACCGGACAAATAATCACGTGTCGCTCCCCACTGATCCCCACTTCATATGCCAGTTTGTATCATTCGATACAATACCGAGTGATATGTTTATTGAGATGTTATAGTTTTCGATTTAATTTACCTACATTTCTTATCTGTTAACCAGAGGTAACGAGGCAACGAGGGTGAATTATTATCTGATTTGTTGTTGATACGTTGTGACCCTATTTATTATAAAATTTATATCTCTATTATTTTTCCGTCTTATTTCGATTATTTTTTATACAGTGTGGAAACCACTTATGGAATAAAATTCTTTATGTCATTATTTTAGGAAATTATAAAAAATGCCGAGATACGTCAACTTTTGAATTGAGTTGTGCGTTATGTAAACATAAATGTAAGTGTACAGGGTGATTCACGTAAGTATGCCATAGTCGGTGTTGTTTTTTCAATGAAACACCCTGTATACATATTTGCATATTTTTGAAATCCTTTTAATGAACCGATTTCAACAAACTGAATAATGTATGGTCAATTATGAATTGTTCAGGGTGAAATTTTTATTTTTACAGTTATCAAACACATACATAAAATACCTGATGTATTTGATTTTAATACATTAAAATAAATGCTCAAAATGTTCTCCACCTAGTTGTTGGCAATAGCACAGTCTCCTATAGAACTCCTTAACTTCGTTTAAAGTTTTGAGGTGAAATATTCCGTATTTCTGTAGTTATCCTATCTTTGAGGTCTACAATGCTAGTTGGTTGTGTTGCATATTCTTTGTTCTTGAGATAACCCCTCAGGAAAAAATCTAACGGCGTAAGGTCTGGCGATCTAGCTGGCCACTCGATAGTACCTCTTCGTCCAATCCATTTATTGGGGAAGATTTTACTTTTCCAGTATAAACTGTCAACACATCAACAACTGACAGAATAGAAAACAATCCAAATTATTTACCGATTTAAAACAATCCACATTATTTACCGATTTTGTCTAATTATTGGCGTTCTTAGGCAATTTTTAGGTATTTATGATAAAATTCATGGGCGTAGCAGGTTTTGTTTAATATACAAATACGTCTAATAATTAGTTAGTTTAGATTTTTGATAAATCCATATTTAGCTAATTTTAAAAAGTACCAATATTTCAAGTGTAATAAATTATTAATTTTAAAATTTCACCCTGTAAAATCCATAATTGACCATACATTATTTAGTTTTTTGGAATCGGTTCACTAAAAAGAAAACACCGACTATGGCATACTTGCGTGAGTCACCCTGTACATTTACATTTATGTTAACATAACGCACAACTCAATTCAAAAGTTGACGAGTCTCGGCATATTTTATAATTTTCTAAAATAATGACTTAAAGAATTTTATTCCATAAGTGGTTTCCACACTGTATATAAATTTTGTATGACGCTTTTTTTTCCTCCGTGTGTACGTCATGTTTGTTTTACGTTTTTAAAACCACAGGTAACTCTATCCTATCCTAAACTGGAACGAAAACAAGAACACTGTTGCCAGCTACTGCCTAAATTATTTACCAGATCTTAGCCTAAATACCGAAAATATTAAAAAACCATGACAAATCCTTTAATTTTACTCAAACCTACAAAAACAAACAACATTCAATTGAATAAATCAATATAAATAAATGAAATCACTTTTAAACATCTAACTTAGCTTAATGTGATTTATTAGGTATTATAAAGAGAAGATATAATGCGAGATCTTTGATTGTCTATATGAAAAACGCTTTGAAGTCGTTCGTGTATAACTAATACTTTCGCTATTAAAAGTTAACAAGCCAATATTATTGCATTACACACGTTGTACCAGTGTACATTTAGATTATCGAGAGTACGAAATCTGATACAATTGTACCCGCTCTGGCAACACTGGATTGGAAAATTAGAGTCTCATATCTGAAACTATCCTCTCGATATATACCTATCACTCGAATGATACTGATTCAGTCAGCTCCCTCTGATGCCAAATCGGTTCAACCAAATAAGACAGAGTTTTTGGCTACCATATTTGAATTACGGCGCTAATTATGCCGCTTTTATTTCATTCAGTTCTTGATAAAATAACAATATTTTCGCTGCATTGTCACACATTTGTCTATAAAATACTGTTATGAAGGATGTATCACCTTTATATCATTTCAATCTTCATTGCCCAAAATTGGGGATATTTGACAACGTCTGTTGAATTTATTACTAACAAGAAACCCATATAAATTATGATGCACACTACCTTAACAGTTTGGCAATCGATATAACACCTTATGTCTCATCTAAAATTATTAATAAAAATTAACTGAATGAAAAACGTAAGCCATGTTTTTACGGTCATATTTTCATTCAATAACGGGCCCTTAAATGAACCAAAAATTAGTTTGCTCTGCCACAACACAATTGATCATAGTGTGATTTCAAAAAGGGTCGAGCAAGTGGACCACTGTAAGATACACATTTAGTAATTAATAGCGTTGATTGATAAGTTCCTTATCAATGAACGTTAATAGTTTACCTACAGATCAAAAATGGTATTCTTGAAGCCAGTGGCTTAGTTGATTATACTAGCTAGATTGGACCGTTAATAGTCATCGGAATCCAAATACAACGATTTGGAAGTAAAAAGTTGTTTTAAAAATAACTCAAGAGATCCTATAGTGTCGGCATATTTCAATGGGTACTGCTAATTCCAAGTATTAGTCTTACGATCCTTTATTATAGGTACAAGCAGAAAAAGCTTACTCTTGGAATACACAAGTAGGTATTCAACTATTCAACTAGACGGAAGCAAGGTTAAATGGAAACAGGAAGTCAAATATCTACGTCTGACTCTATACAGTAAACTCCCATGGAACATACAGGAAAAGGAAATTATATGCAAAGCAAAAATAGCTCTAATGGTGAGCAGGAACCTTGAAGGAAAAAATTGGTGTTTTAGCCCAAGGATCCTGTGCTGGATGTACTCAGCCATAGTGCGATAAATCATCACTTTGCGTGGAGTATTAGAACTAGCCTATAGACGACGAGAAAAATCTTGTTAGCTTTATATTCCCTATTCAATTCATTTTCTTCCTCATTCCACAATTTGATTTGTTTTCTTTTTTTTCAAAAAGTCTTTGATACATTAGTATTTGAATGTCGAAGAAAAAATTTGGTGATGGTTACTTATATCTCTTCCGGTTGTACGTGTTTCAAATAGCCTGATGATGGTAATATCTTACCGATACAATTTTAATTGATCCTACTGTGGACAAATAAATTACATTGTGGTTTGACTTGGAGTTTTATTGAACCCAATTGATTGGATTCTAACCTTATTTGAGATATGGATGAGCTCTTGGGGTAATAGAAGGGACTCGGATAGGATCACTTGGAAAAAATCCCAAGTATCTTTAAGGCGGAAATTCACACAATATATGAATGTGTGAATAGTTTAATATTAATCAAATATATAGAAGGCAAAGGATTATCATGTCAGCTAGTCAAGCAGCCATTAAAGCGCTGAGCTCTTGCTTAACCAGTTCTAAAATGGCATTGGAATGCCTAGAAAAACTCAATGAACTAGGCGAGAATAATGTCCAGGACACACTAAAATAGAAAGAATTTATATAAAAGATAAACAGCAGAAGTGCTGAAACACCCTATTGGGGGACGGAGCCCTATTGCGGTATCAGATCCATTGAAATATTGGAAGAAATAGGCAGCACCAACAAGAATATCTGACCATTGGAAATACCTAGTAGGGCTTCGGCAGTCAACTATACTCCTGCGAAACTACAACCAGGTGAGAACAAATGAATTCCCAAGCCAGACAAAATTACACTAAGAGTTTACAGGTGACCTGAATGGGCATCTTAAAAGCTCGAGCTAGTGATCCAAGATTTGGAATGGGAGAAGAAACCTCCATTCACATACTTGCAGATTGCATAGAATCCAAGGGTACAAACCTACTGGATATAACAGGGACACTCACCTAAACTACAATCTGCGGATATACTAAAATTCATTCTGGAAATAGGACTACCAGTTTGAGACATTCCTCAGGATCTATGTAGAAGAAATGGGACAGAATGGATCTTCAAGTTCTTAGTGAATTCCACCCAAATGTATACAACATACATAGGGTGTATAAAGAACGAATTTGGTGGAAAAAATGAATAGTCTCTCTACTTGGAAACTAACTAACTAAGACAAATCAGGCTTCGTAATTTAAAATGTCGGGAATGTTATTAGTGATCAGCGGTAAAACAGGATAAAAAAACACAAGTGTAAACGCTGATGCTCTTAGATGAAAAGCCACTAAAATATAAATAATCCCTCATAGTATGGAGCTATAAAGTTCCAACTTGATATATTAATATTTAAAAAGTTTTCAGTGTATTACAAAAACAGCATGAAACGTGACTCGAGTCAAAAAAACTATTGAATATAGCAAAAAGCAGTAATTTTAATTGTATTGATCAAATATTAACTTTGTTTCCGAATAACTTTTTTTGTCGATATAGGTACATCAACAGACCTATAAAATCTAATCATCGCTTTGTTTTTGATGTATAGGTAAACAAAATACTCTTATACAAATCATGTAGGTTTTCTCATGGACAACAGTCTTCCATTAGGAATGATAATTGGTATACGTAGAATATTTCTCCATTTTCTCATGAGTATGAAAAGTTGAAGTTAAATTAAATATTGTGTGTGTGCCACAGAACTTTTTTTGCTCTCTATTGAATGTGTCTAGGTTAAAGATCTATTTTTGCTTGCTTAATGAAGTTTATTATAGAATCTAAAGTAGCTTTTTCTGTGCATGCCAGGAGAGAACTAATAATCAGTGGAAGAGGAAAGTTATGGTCCATTAAAGAGATATATAAATTAGATATAGCCGCTTCATTTTTCTTACACTCTAGAAATATATGATTAGTATCACCGATCGATACGGTGTCGCAGTTGCAAAATGGAGATTGTAGAATGCCCAATTTATGAAGGTGCGCCGAAAAAATAAATCAGTAGATTTAAAAGTAAAATCAGTGTTCAATGTGTACAAAAACAAAGGCACTTACATTTTAGATTCAATGTGGCGCCAGCCATTGTTGTACGTATATTTTTTTCAAATTAGTTTATGATTTACTTGATCATCCATCTTTATTAAACTACGACTGTATTGCCATACATTCCATTTAAATGTTAGTAAGATAGGGTTTGACTAAAAAGTGTTTTTGCTGGCATGTTGGTTGGAATTATAGATTTATAGGTTCAATCTCTCAATTACGACACCTGGTTTCAGAGGATTTTGCTTTGGAGTTGCAGTATTACGTTGTTAACAATTCAATTCGTAACAATCAATAATCAATATTAATGTAAAAATTATTTCCAACTGTTTTAAAGTAACGATATGTTATTAGTTCAAATTTGAGCCATATTATGGTCCCTTCGAGTTTCATTTTCTCAAAATCAGTTTCATTTCTAATATACATACAAATAAAAATACAAACACAAGACAATGAAATGAAATTTAAATGATTAAAAATTTGAAGTTACCTCAATTATTATTCCATCATTAATTTAGTACTAAATGGTTTGTTTGATCATTACAGAATATATCGAAACGTTGACTTATATATAGCATTAGGTTTTATTTAAAAAATTATTATAGACATATTTCAAACAAGATTGATATTACTATTACTTCTATATTACTTCTAAGTGATTATGTTGTAGTTTGACTTTTGTGTGTATTTGAAACTGTTGTCAATTACCAGTTTTCTTCATCACCAATTTTCTGCACCAATTTCATGAGAAATGAGATTGTTTTGAAGTTTGAAAATTATTAGATGTCGACCTTCTAAACAAAAAATCGTTACAGAATTTTGTAAAAAAGCTACCGAAAAATGGAAAACCTCCCACTTTCGAACAGTCTCCATAGTTAACTAGTTTTTATGAAATATTTTAGAAATGTTCAATAAAATAAGTAAAGAAGGCGTTTTTACACAAGCAGCGTTAACAGTTTTTTGAAACAGAAGATTAAGGTGTATTAATTGAGAAAATATTAACTAAATGTTTGTCCAGAAGATGTTAATACATTCATGAAACAATTTATTATTATATATCTGATGTTGAAAATAGAGCACATCTATTTGTAATTTCTGTTCGTTGCCATTAGCAGAATGGTTACAATAATCACAAAATATCCTAAATTTTTATAATCTCATCTTCTTTAGTAGATCACGTTATGGTTAAAAAAAAGCAATTATTACTAATAATGTCTACTTTTAATGACAATTTCAATATCCTTAAAACTAGCTTGTTGTAGACACTCATTGTTATGGAGGCTGGACTAGCAGCTGTATATAAGCAGTAAAATGTGAAATTTTTTTTGTAGTTTCCATCATTTGAAAATACATATTTCCAAATTGATTTGTCAGTATTGAATCAATACCAGAACAATAACGGTAATTAGCGGTTCCAACACAGAAAAAACGGCTAAATACACATCAGTTTATAAAAAACAACCCAATGCAATGCAGTATTGCAACATTTTGTCAATTTATAGAAAAATACCTTCCATTGGTATCACTCGATTAAAGGTATATAAAACACGTTCCACACGTACATAAATCACATGCTTCGCTTTAAGGAGTTGCTACTAACGCAAACAATTTAATTTTAATATCATTGTTTCAAAAAATCTGGCCCATTTAGCCGTTCTAAAATAATTTTTGATAATATTGTAGATTCAAAATTAGATCGTAACGCTCTGTGGCGACAATTGAACTACTTTGTTTGTTTTATAACCTGTCTGTCATACAATTTACATTGTTACATTTCACACTGATGACAGTGTCATTAACTGAATTTTTTTTAATAGTCTACACTGCGAAAAAGCAGTTTAAATAACCAAATTTAAGAACTATATAAACAGTTTTATTGCAAAAAACAGGCTCTATGATTCTGCATTGCAATGCAATTCGCAAGTAGGTGGATGAAGGTTACTTCTTCCATCCCTAATAATCTATATTTTTATTGCTCCACTATTTTGAGGCAGCATTCAGGACACCTATCAAAACTTTTAGTGCAGTTTCAGTTTTCAACTGTCAAATATTCTATTTGTTGTCTATTTCATCCAATATTATATTGGAGATGCTACCTAATATCGAAGGCTGTTTTTAAAAGGGTGTTGCTCCTGTGTGAGTGGGTTATTCTGTGATTTTAGTTCATTTTTTTCATTTTTTTCATTTTTTCATTCAATGGCTTATAAGTATAAAGAATTGTATTCATTAAATACATTTATGTAGTATCAGTGTCTTCCTTTAAATTCAATCAAGGATTGTTCGAACTTACATTTATCAGACTATTATAGTGGGATTTATAATTGAAATTCGTTTTGAAGTTAGTGTATTGTGTTGGCAAAAATGAGTGATAATCACTACTGTTGTATTTCTCAATGCAATTCTTCGGCTAAAAATGTTGTTAACGAAGAGTTGAATTTTCACGCATTTCCGCCTGAAAAAGTGTTGGTTTTAAAACCTAGATAGGAAGTGAAGCATGGATTTTTCAACTCCACATAGTGACTAAATTCATGAAAGTGTGAACTTAGCATTTCAAGTAAGAAGATTACTTTAATATAATTTAGGTGTATATCAAAGTTTAAAATAATATATTTTTTGTAATTCTCTAGACAACTTTTGCAACAAACAAAGTTCAATTATTAATTGATCTATAGTATATGATAGAGGTAAATACAAATAATCGTTAATAAATACAATAAATAAGACTCATTGAGCAAAGAATGTATTGAAAAATAAATGAAAAAATCCAAAGGCAACCTCTAAACTGAAATCTGACAATAGAAAACGTATGGCGAACTAAGAGAGGTTATAAAACAAACTACCTCCAGGTAGTTCCTGCCGCCAGGAATAGCGCTTATATTGAATTTTCAATAATTTGTATGATCTCAGTTGGACAACAAACAAAGCACCGGCAAAAGGACTTTTTTGTCGTTGTTCTGAACGATATTTTGATGAGAATATTTAAACATGTTAATGCTGTTTTTATATTCAACAACCATCAGTGAATTCTTAAACTAAACTTAAACTAAAAATTCTTAAACATGTTACATATACTACTCCACGCTACGCTAGATTTAATGAAGTTGTTCAGAAATATGTACTCTCATTACTTTTTTAAATGAAACCAACTGTTTCTAATTCCACAATTAATGAAAATTCTAATATTGATAATTATTTTAGAATTTTTCTTAAAAAAAGTAATACGAGTAGATTCCACAAAGTTAGGGTCCAAACAGTAAATTCAATGGAATCTCTTGATTATTATTTCCAAAATAAACTGTAAAGAGCGGCTCAATTCAGTGTACCTACTGCGCACCCATAGCATAAGTTCGTAAATTGTAAATAGTATAGGTACGTTAGGGTAATAGTCGAGCTTCACTGTCGATTGCAGTTCAAATTAGTCAAATTATTTAAATAACACCTATAGGTGGAGCTTACTAACTTTCATTTAGCACTTTTCATGCGAATTCTGCTCTGCAATTTGATTTTAACTAACATAAACTTTGCCCGGCAATTTAAAATATCAATTAAAATAATATTGTACCTATAACAAATTTCAACTGAATATCAGGTACCAAGGATACGTTAAAATGAAGTTATTCTAATGATATTAACCAAAAATGTCATAGTTCCTGCACTCAATTGTATTTTAGCTTAAAACTATTCCTACACTCGACACTGGAACCGAACTTGTATATACTGTAGATAGAAAATAGAAAGTAAACAAGAATTTATATCGCTTCAGTGAGAGTAACTAATATACCACTGACAAGAAAAGAAATTTTGTAAATCATAATTTCGATATAAAAAGCCTAAATTATCCTGATCTATCATTGTTTAATGTTGCAAACGGTTTTAGGTTTGCCAAAATGATACCAATAATGATTTTCAAGGATAAATATAGTATAACTAAATAACAAAGTTTGATTTTTATCCTTATTAAAGACTTGACGAAACTTGATTATCAGTATCCACCTATTCTTTATAAGAAATTGTCATAACCGACTAATACATAATATGATATTCTAATTCCGTGAGCGGTGAATATTAACATGGAAACCACCGATTTCTGTCACATATTTTAAAAGTAATGATGGACGGAGTTCCTTCAAATGAAAAAAGTTACATTGTTTTACTTCTTTATGGAAATTGTATCTGCCAAATTGATATGGATATTTCAATGCAGATTGAGTTTCAAAGTAAAGTTTGTTTAATGTGTCGTGCAAAATTGATGATAGGCGTTGCACAAACTATATTTATTTTAGTATTGGATTACAATACTAATATGTACTTTATAAACAGAGGTTTTAACAAATTAGAAAAAAAATATATTCACGTGAAATTGACTTTTTTGCGTGATAGAAATGTCAATTCTAATTCTTTTATAATCCTGCAATATCTATAGGATGTAAAATGGTGAAGAGATATGCAGAACCAACCATAGTTCCAGCTATATAACTAGGCTCGTCCAAGCAATTAAATACACTGCAACAGAAAACGTGAAGTTCTTCAATTCACCAATATTTATTTTGAAAATATTTTTATATTATAGATGACTGTTGTATATGAAAATTTTATCATTAATGTACTTGTTTCAATTACCATAGATGACGAAACAAGTAAATGCTAGTGAAAAAAATTAAAAATAATTATTTATGATACATTAACTCCTATATAAAATGTGTCATTCGATAATGACCGTTTCGTCATTTTAACAGCGATAAATTAACTCCGATGTTAAAATGTCATATACCTGGAAATGTTATTGTCACTTTGATATCGATAAAAAAGGTGCATCCTTTTTTATCGGATAAAAACTTCTCTTCCTCAATATCTAGTAAGTGGACGTCACTTTTACACAATGACAATGAGGCGCAAGTTTGGTTAATAAAGATAATTATTGTTGTTGTTCATCCATATTTATTCTGTCGTTAATTTATCTTGCCAAAAAACACTCGAGCTTTTCTTTTATCAGATAAATTTCTCTTTAACTCAAAGTTTTGCCAATCACTGAATTTGCTCAAAAAACTGACATTAGATAAAAGGTGTCGCGATTTTATGTCAGTTTTTCCCGTAAAATTAGTGATTGGCAAAACTTTTTCGTTGCAAAGAGAAATTTATCCAATAAAAAAAAGCTCTTGTGTTTTCACTGTTGATAAATTAACTCCAAT
>CAJUYG010005611.1:0-13567 GCA_910591675.1 Galerucella calmariensis
AAGTGTTCTTGACCATTTAACCAGTGAATTTTTGTACGAAAATCTTGGATATTGTATAATAATTTGTATTTGCCGCCAAGTCTCCTTTTTTCATTGCATTAACATCTCATATGACAATCGCCCAAATCAAGTATTGTCAAACAAATGCTTTACATTGAGTTACTCGTCTTCCCTTGTCTTTGTTTGGGAGCTCAGTTCTGGACTGAAGATAATGCTGACACCACATCAATACATTCACCTTCGTAAAGGGAATGCTAAGAATGCGATAATAGCGACATCCTCACTACTAACTACAAATCAAAATTCATAATTTTGTAAAACCATCTAGGTTTTGTAATAGTCTACACAAGTAAAGTTTCCTGTATGAATTGGCATATCCAACTGAAGCGTGTTAATAATATCTTTATGTGGAATTTTATAGATATATTTTTTGTATTTTTTGTGTGAGTATGAATATGTTGTCGCATCTTTTTCAGCAAAGTTGACCCTTCGTAGAAGATTATACTTGTGTGAATTGGCTCCTACTGTCCCATAATAACTCCAGCCTTTTTTTGTAGGCCTTATAATAAAAAAAACTAGGTTCGCAATGTTATATCAACTGGGTCATAGTGAAAAGGGTCCAAACTATTTTTGTTTCCAATAAATCCAAATTAGTTTCATTCCGTTCTGAATGTACCAGAATCACTTGTCCTTTCTCTGTGAACGCTTGGTTTTTTGTATTAGGTATATCCTTCAGTGGATATAAAGGCCTTCTTATCAAGGCAGATGTCCTAGCTAGAGCATCGCTTGAATTGAAATTTATTGCCAGCTAGCATGAGGATGTAAAAGTTTTGATCTGCAGGTACATACTTGTGACTGCAATACAACAAAAAAATCAGCTTTCATCGTTGTAAGTATCCAACCAGAAACAAAATATGCATAAATACACTCCACAAATTTATATACAGATGGGTTTATTCAAAATTACTGTATCGACTTTAATATAGATGACTCATTCACCTGAACACCATTTTCCTTGGTGTTAATTCGATCGTAATTTCTAGTGGTCTCGTAAATGGACCGAAAATGGACCGGAAAGAGAGATGTCTGTTACTTCAGAATAAAAACGCTCCATTGAGAAACCAAAATGGCCAAACAACCACGTCTATCTGATCGATAGCTATCTCTGAGCAGGCAAATAATTCCGAGTAAGCTGTTTAGTGTGTTATAATGGCCTTTTTTCCTTCATCAAGTTAAGTGATGGCATATACTATCACACAAAACTATACCTTGTTATTCCGATTATAATTATATACAGGGCTGATGTGTAAATAACCTTTTGAGTGGGAGGTACTACGAAAATTAACCATTCAAGTTAGACAGTGTAATTCTTCCATTCTATCCATTCTATAAGTATTTATGAATCGATGGAAAAATTGATGAAAATCAGGCGATAATGTGATGATAAGTAGGAATATTAAGCTACATGAGAATTAGAACGAGGCATGTAAGATATAAATTGAGAAATCTAAGCCGTTAAGACTCGAACCCGGACCCAAACCTCCTCAGCCACGAAACCTCTCACGTTACCACAGCGATTCCTACCCTTCAATGCTCCATTCGAAGCTGGGTTTATTCTAGCTGGCGATAAAATTGCTTAATATATCGTTCGCGCAAGCGCTGTATTTCCTTCAGCTCCACCCGAATATATTTCGTTGCTGAAACGGTACAAAAACTGGAAGTGGATGATAATGGAATGATTTGTGCATATTGTCAAAACTTTAATGTGTTAGTTCAAGAACTATTTTTTATTGGAGTTTAAGTATTTAACAGTTCTAGTTTGCACTCCATTCAATACCTGAACGATTCAGATTAAACTAACCTATTTCAAGCTACCAATTAGCGCGTTTTCGTCTTGCAAGCGTGAAAAATCATGAAAAACCATGAGAAGATTGGAAAAAAATTAATAATAGTCTTGGTGGACATAATAACCACACCACAAGTTTATAACGATAATCATCCGACGATTAATATTCATCCTAGCGGAAAATAGCCTTACTTTTTTTTAGTTGATTTGAAAGTTAATTTCTTACTATTATACGGGCGGAAGGGATTGCATTCATCAAGATAACGCAATTTTTGAGAATTTTTTGAAGTCAAATGGCATTGGAGGTTTTGGCAATGTTATTGGAGGATTGTTTTCCATTCACTTCTCTCCTCCATTTGGAAAATGAGCTGAGTGGACTGTATATTTTTCCTGAAGCTAGTTTGGTTGTTCACTTACTTTCTATACCAGCGGCCTCGATTACAGGCTTAGTAGCGGAGGAAGAGGTTTGTGTTTTTATTGTAGATGGTTCTACGATGAGTTGTGATGGAACATTAATCCATTTTATATTAAAAAATAGTCGGGAACTTAAAAAATATTTTTTTTGTCAAACATGACAGACCATCAACTTACTAACTACATGACAGACCATCAACTTACTAACTAACTTATCGTTTCTATAGCGACGGCTACGTTATATTGAGCTTATGAAATAATTATAACTGCTCACTTACTGGAACACTGGTAGATTTTTTCAGTTACTTATTACAAACTTGCTTCGGACATAAGAAAAGGAGGTAGGGTGAAGGCATGCAAGTTCGAATACAAAATGGTTTGTTTTCGAACAGTTATAGAGGCTATTTTCTCGGGTTTTGAGGCTGGACTTTGTCTTTTTGGACATTCAGGGTGGTATGCGGGGTGGTCACCGCCACCGTTGTTACAGGAAGGTTTATTGAGTTTGTCACATTTGTCGGATTTGTGATCGTGACTACCACAGTCAGGGCAGGTGTAAAGCTTGGCTTCACATTCGGTTGTGGAATGGCCTAGTTTTGTACATCTAGTACAATATTTTGGGACTGGAAGGAAGTGAATTTGCGTTGGAAATTTCGCAACAATGGTTTAGGCCGTAAAGGAAGATGCCTTTTGATAAAGCTTGTTGTTGCTGGGATTCAGCGTTTGTGATGACTCTAATTAGGAGGCTCGTGGATTTGGAAACGATTAATTTCAAGAAGTTTATTTGAAGATCTTTGAGAAGATCAAAGATTTCTTCATCGAAGATGGTTTTGTCAACTCTAGTGATGACGATAGAGTGGTTTGGAGGACTGTTTTTAGCTGGAGAGTTTTTTTTTTGGGCAAAAGTTTGGGAGAAAGGAGGTGGACAGACGACTTCGTTGTCTCCGATGGCGTTGCGGACTTTAGTCTGCAAATATTTGGGGCAGATGTTCCTCGAAATTTTGAGGAGAGCTGTGCAATTTGGATTGGCTTTACGGTATGAGATTTGGCATTTCAGAATTTTGTTTCGGTTCAGAAGGATTAAAAGTTCCTTCTGAGAGCAGAATTTTGGAGGGAGGTTACGTAGGTTGACGATTTGGAGTGAAGTAGAAGATGATCTTAGGGTACGGAAAGATTTTGAGGAAGAAATCTGAACTGAGGCTTCTTCGATTTGGCAGTTGCAGATAATGGTGTGGACCAGTGACCGTAAATTTAGCACCTGTCTCTATGAAAGTGAACCGGTCACTGTGTGTGTGACAGCCTTACTAAGACGCCAATGGTATATAGGGAATATATTCACGGGATTGTACTTATTATTTATTCTTTCACCAGAACATTTGCAAATCAATTCGAACTTACATGCCCATTGACACTTACCTACTTCTTAACAATCAAAAAAACCTGTGACATGCCACAAGATATCATGATGGAAAACTACAATTTCTCAAAGGAAGTCGGTACGGAATTGAGCAACAGGGAGGAATGGGATCACACACTCTGTAAGCGTAGGAGAATCTCCTGGTATGTGTTCATGTCATATAGTTAAGTAGCCATTGAAGCACTGAGTTATTGTGTAATCAGCTGCAAAATGTTATGGAAACACCTAGGGAAGCTTAATGACCTAGGCAAGAACAGCATAAAATACCTCCATCCATTTTAATGGGGCAAGTCTCCAGCATCACTAAATTATTGAGCACTTGAAAGGTGGAGGGCGACACAGACAAACAATTCTTATTCATGTCATCCTTTAACATGAGAATGATATGAATCAACATTTGGAACTAACCTAACAATGGACTCAGATCAAATACTTGTTGAATATTATGGAGAAAAGTCTGGATAACTGTATCTAGAAGTGCAAGGTAAAATTTTTCAACATAACGCACTTCTAAATCTTAACACTTTGAAGGTGAGAAGAATATTTCAATAATAGTTATTAGCTAAATTAGTTAAAGAAGAGTGATAAATATAGGGTTGTCCAAAAAAAACCGGAATTTCCTTTTTTATTGATATTTTTTTTATTTATAGGTCGATTTTATTGATGTCGGTTTTGTTTAAAAGATAATCGGTCAAAAATTGTCTGATGTATGGCTCGAAAACAACAAGATAACATACTTGTTTTTTTCGCGCCATACATCAGACATTTTTTGACCGATTTCTATGTTTGACCTCTCGTTACATTCACAAATGTCTGAACTTTCGTAAAATAATTCGCAAACATATACAGTGCGAAACAAAAAATTTCCAGTCAGTTTTAAAGTTTGGTAAAGTTTGGATGTGTCCGCCATTTTGTTTTTTTTAAACAAAACACGAAATATCAGATTAGTAGTGTGTTTTGATCAATTATCTTTTGAACAAAATCGACCTATAAATAAAAAAAATATCAATAAAAAAGGAAATTCCGGTTTTTTTTGGACAACCCTATATAATACAATTTTGTGGAATTAGGCATTATTGTTAAGTTGAGCAGTGTTGCATAGAAGTATTTTTTTAATTGAAAAGCGATAAAAGCAAACAGGCTTTATTTCTTTTTAAAGACAACTTAAGATTTTATTATATGACATTGACTTTTTTTATATAAGTATCTCAGAATTGACTTATAATTGTTCAACATATTTGATTGTCTTAACACCCTCTCTCAATCAAATCATATAAAATAAATAACAAATATTTTATCAAAAGTTCCAAAAATATCTGGTTCAATATTGATTAAATACAAGAATCAAAACCAATCATTTATTATTATAAAACATATATAAACTGTTATCTGACACAACGAATACAATTTTGTTTATGCTTCTCTCCTTAATCGTAAACTATATCTATGTTTCATAAACGATTCTCCACTTAAACCTTTTGTAAGTATATCTGCAGTTTGATCATAAGTAGAAGTATATTGAACTGACAAACCCTTATTACTAACTAAATCTTACAAAAATTTATATTTAACATCAACATGTTTTAAGGGTTTGTGTTCATATTCACCAGTTAACTTAATGCAAGACCGATTGTCTTCATAAACAGTGAAACAAGTTTTCGCATAGCCAAAATCCATCAACAAGTTTTGAAACCATATTCTTTCTTTCGTAGCTTCTGCTAAAGCAACATATTTTGCTTCAGTTGATGAAACGGCAACGCAGTTTTGTTTCTTTGAATCCCAGTAGACAGTACAACCAAATACTTTAAATAAGTAGCCAGATCTTAGCTTCCTCTCTATTTGGTTTCCAGCCCAATCTAAGTCAGCATAACCGATCAATTTCTCAGAGCAATCTTCATTATAGAATAGTTCAAAATGTGCAGTTCCTTTGATATACCTAAGAATACGTTTTAAGCAAATCCATAGTTGTTCAGAAGGATTCTCCTGAAATCTACTGCAAATATTAATTGAAATGCTGGGATCTGGACGAGCTCCCAGCATTAGATACATAATGCTTCCTATTAATTCACGAACTAGTTTTTTTTCCTTCATGCTCCCTTGTAGTGAGTTTATTTCTAATTTAGAATCCATTGGAATTTTACTAATATAATATAATATAACGTTTTTGATTTATATAAATTCCTTTTTCGTTTTTCCAATATTAATTCCTAAAAAGGTTTCCACTGGCCCAAGATCATGTATTCTTAAAGTATTAGTTAATTGCAAGATTAATTATTTCCCTATTGACGCTTGTAATAATAAAGTCACTAACATATAATAATAAATAAGTTGTTACATTTCCAATTTCTTGGATATATAAACACTGATCAGTTTCTGACTGTTTGAATCCTTGTTTCTCATCAAATTCATTGAATTTTTTATTTTAGCAGTATGGAGCCTGTTTAAGCCCATATAATGCCTTTTTCAGTTCACAAACTTTAGTTTTGGTATTTTCATATCCTTCTGGTACTTTAATGTGATATATACAATGACACCATGTGAGAAAGCAGAACTTTCATCCATTTGTTGAAGTTCTGAATTTTTAATGTTTGCAACCGCTAGCAATGTTTTCAAAGTTTTATAGCGTGCAACTGGTGCATATGTATTTTCATAATCCAAGTTTTCTTTTTGCATAAAGCCCTTCGCCAATAGTCTTGCTCTATATTTCGAAATGTTTCCTACTTCATCTTTCTTGACACGAAATAGTTTATTATGCAATGAGCACAAAATGATGCACATTTTGTTGCGAGATGCATACTATACTTTTTCTATGACAACATATTATCGTTCACGTTTAATACATGCATACATTGCAAAAACTTTGAGAAAAATAAACTGATGATATCTCATTAATCCGAATTACCCGCTAATGGGCTTTCTATCAGAATTGAAAAATGAATTGAAGAAATATGTGAATTTTTTTTATTGCTATTTCCAATAGGTACACAGAAATAGAAGCCTATAAATATGTTGAAAACAACTATGAAATTACTCGTAACCTACTAAAACTTTGACAGAAACGATCTGCTGACATTTTATCAATTTGTCGCTGGACGTCATAATTTGACAAGCTGTAGTCGTTGTGATTTTAGAGTGAACCTGAACCTAACACGAAATATTCCATTTCGCATTTGTTGCTTAGCAACTTGCCTAGCAGCCGATGCAAAATTGGAATTCTGTACAAAATATGATTGTTTATGATTGAAGATACGGTTACAAAATGAAAATTTATAGAGGTTGTCGTAGAAAAAACCCATTATTTTCGCACGTTCAGGTTTGTCCACTCCTATCCATGTATTATCCATTCTCAGTGACTCCATTTTTTCTTCTATTGCTTGAAATCTGACCTACCCTCTACTTTTTCAAAACTTCTTGGTACGTCAACAACATGAGCTTCAGCATTTAATGCTAAATGTTCTATTTCATGTTCATCTAGGTAGTCATTCAAGTATTGTTGTTTTTGTTTTCTTCTAATACTTTTCCTGTGAGTTTCTTCATTGTCTTCATCTCCTTCAGTTATATTTTCATCACGTTCAATCTCTTCAATTTCTTCCTGTACCGTTTCTAATAATTCATCATTCCCTTTTTGTATTTCCACTTCAACAAGTGTATCTTCCTTTGCTTCGGAAGAGCAATTTCCAATATTGTGAATATTTTTCTTCTCATTAAATATTACATTCCTACCAACGACTATTTTTCTTTCAAATGGACTCCACAAGCGATATTCATTATGTGTGTACCCTACCATAATAGTAGTATCAGCCTTAGACTAAAATTTTCCATTTTGTTTATCTTTTGGAATGAGGTTATATGCTAAACTTCCAAAGATTTTTAAATTGTCCAGATAAGGCTTCCTTCCAAAGAAAGCTTCGGCTGGAGTTTTGTTATCTAAAGCAGAAGTTGGACTCCGATTTATGATGTATGTACCACAAAGCACTGTTCCACCCCACATTTCCTTCGATAGTTTTGACTCCAGAATAATTGCCCTAGCTTTTTCTAACAGTGTGCGATTAAATCTTCCAGCAGTTCCATTTAACTGTTTGATACCTTTGGCACTGCAAAAACTTGAAAATTGTTGAGAACAATATTCACCACCATTATCGCTACAAAGAATTTTCTTATTGAATTGACTGGTAACCAGTGCCTCAAAATCTTTAAAACATTGTAAAACATTTCAATTAAGTATACCATAGCAAAATGTGTATAAGGAGTAATTGGACCACAAACATCACTGTGTACCAATTCAAGTACTCTTCCACTTCTCTTACTATTTTTTGTTTGAAAATGTAAATACTTTTGCTCTGTATACATATTTCACATTTATCAGTATCATGTGGAATTTCATTTAAATTTAAGCCATCAGCTATTTGAAAGAGTTAAAACATATTATTTCCAGATAAGTGAAATTAGTATTGTTTTCACATAAGTTAGTCTTCAATTTGTTCAATTCAAATTCCAAGATATATGCATTTTTGTTCTCAATTCCCTTAGCTGTAACCCTCCGTATGGGTAGTTATGTATTGCCGGGTAGGTGTGTACAGTCAGAGACAGGATTCCAATGTAAAATAAAAGTTTATTCTTAAACATACTATATACAGTCACTATTTACAAAAAGGTATGTGGGTTTAACGGCTGAGTTGGAATGACGGCTTCTATTCCTAGGATTTCGTCGTAGGCGACGTCTTCTGTTTGTGAAACTACGACCAGCGGAGTTTCTATCAGTTCGTACAGTAAACGCAATGAAATATCCCTAAGTCAATACCTTAGGGACAGGAAAATCAGGAAAGGGCGAAAGTCAATACCTTCCGCTCTCTATCGGTTTTCGGGATGTACACTGAACTCAATACCTTCAGCGATGATAGAGTATCCCTAAGTTAGTACCTCAGGGACAGGAGCTCCAGAGGATTACGAGACTCAATACCTCTCGTGAGGATAGAATATCCCTAAGTCAATACCTTAGGGACAGGAACTTCGGAGAAGTACGAAAGTCAGTACCTTTCGTACATAAACGGTTCAGGATTTTCGCTGAAGTCAATACCTTCAGCGCGGACAGGTTAATTCAGACAGGTCAATACCCTGCTGAACGAGGAGAGGGATTGTCGACAAGTCAGTACCTTGCCAACCGGAGAAAGGAAGCCCACCGAGTCAATATCTCGCTAGACTGCCTGCTACGATTCTCGGTCGTCCTTTTATATCTACACTGGCTTGGTAAAAACAGCTTTGTATCGAACCATATTCGTCTCTGGAACGATATTACAGGGGGATATCGTCACACCCCCTATTCGTGGGAAAAACAAATTTTTTTAAATTTTTTTTGTTAACTGGAAAGTGGATCTTTCTGAACCCTAAAGATAAAACCTAAAACAAAATTCTCCCTACGGAATATCTTCCTTGGTGCTTAAAATGAAATACGCTTGAAACAAAAAAAAACCTAAAAATTAAACTTCCATCTTCTATAAACATTATCGGATTTGTGCTCCCTTTTAAAACTCTAAGTGTCTCCACCTCTGATCTGTTTTATTTTGATGACCTTGCCGTCTGCCAAATGTAGACGGTATTTCTTTCCACTATGCCATGGAGGTACTAATTTTTGAAATGGAATAGACACTTTCATCGTCGGGTCGTCCAATCTATTTCTACGTGGAGTCGGCGGTAGAGGCGATAACTGTAGTACTTCTGACCGTGCCTCTTGTGGAATCTGGCCTATGGAAGTTTTTGGTCGGTGGTCGATGTAAAATTCTCTTAAACTCAAAGGACTCATGTCCTACGTGATATTTAGGATATCGTCATGTTCCATACTTCTTGTTCACTACTAACTGTAAACAATCATTTATGTATCAGTATGGATTGACGGGGTGGGGCGTGTAAGGGTTTTGGTTTATTCTAAGGAGGGGTTAAATCGTCAAAGGCTGGTTTCAGGTATTTGATGCGTGCTTTTACTGTACGATTATTTTATGTGTCTAGTAGTTGAAAAATGACTTTGGAGCATACTTTACTGATGGTATATGGTCCGGAAAATTTTGGTGCTAATTCCGGATTGAAGATTTTAGCTGCGTTTGATAGGTTGTATCCTTTTTTCATCACCTTGTCACTAATTAATGGTCTCCAATCTCTGTGTCGTAGATTGCAGTAGTGTCGCTGGGTTGTGAATGCTTTGGCTAGGTTTGTTCTTACTAACTCGAAAGTTTCTTTCAGTTTGTTCCATTTCAGGGTGCTTTCGGGATACTGCGTAGTCATAGGGGAGCCATAATTCGTGTCCAACCCGTCGAGTCGTGTTTGGCGGTGTTGTAAGCGAAGACTAGTTCTGGTAAATTAGCGTCCCATTTTTTGTGATTTCTATTGCAGAATTGAGCTATCATTGTCTTGATGACACTGTTCGTGCGTTCTACTGGATTATTTTGAGGGGAGTATGGCGGAATGTCCTTTTTTGTTATTTGAAATTTTTTTTGTTCTCTGTTCTCATAAATTCTTGCGTTATCTGATATTAGTTCTTTGGGGCATCCGAACCTCATTATGATTTTGTCTTTTAGATTTTGACATATAGTGTTTGCTGTAGTTTTCCTCACGGGTATGGCTTCTAGCCCTTTTGAGGAAGTATCCTGGAAGGTTATTATGTAGTTATTCCCTTTGCGGGAAGTCGGGAGTGGTCCTATAACGTTTGTAGATACTGTATGCCATGGATGTGATGGAATATATGTTGAGTGCATGAGTCCTGGAGTCTGGTTTTGTTGTACTTTGTACTGTTGACAGTTTTTGCAGCTTCTCATAGAGGTTGCTGCATCTTTAAACATGCCTGACCAGTAGTATTTCCTAGCTAGTAACGTTATTGTTTTTGCTATTCCTAGGTTTGAGAGTTCCGTTTCTTTCAAATGGTAATTATCCCAGAAGTGTCTGTATAGTTGACCGTCCTTGATAGCGTAGTCTGGAAAGAGTTTGGGGTTGTGTTTTACTTCTTTCATTTTTTTGGTGTACCATTCGTTTGTCTGTATATCTTCTGTGTTTATTGTGCATATTAAATCTACTAGTTCTCTGGATAGTGCGTCGGCTGGTACATTTTGGTTTTCTTTCCGGTATATCACATCGAAGTCGAACTGTTGTAATATCATTGCCCATCTTGCTATACGTCCTAACGGGTTTTCCATAGACTGAAGGTATTTTGAACTTTGATGGTCTGTGATAACAGAGAAAGGGTATCCCTCAATATAAGGCTTCATTTTTTCTATTCCGAAAACAACAGCGAGTAATTCTTTTTCTGTTACGCTATAATTTTGTTCTGCTTTTGACAACGTCCTGCTTGCGTACGCTATTACTTGTTCTTGACCTGAATCGTCTTTCTTTAAGAGAGCCACACCTAATCCGTGATTGGATGCGTCGGTCTGTAAATAGAATCTTCTTGAGAAATCTGGTCGGATCAGTATTGGGGCCTGCGTAAGAAGTGATTTAAGATTTTTGAAAGCTTCTTGCTGTTCATGTTCCCAACTCCACCGGTGTTTTTTTTTTTCAAGAGTTTGGTCAGAGGGCCCATTGTTTTGAAAAAATAATCTTCTGTACCACGATGTTATCCCTAGGAATCGGCGGAGCCGTTTGATTGTTTTCGGTGCAGGATATTTGACTATCGCTTTTGTCTTATTTTCGTCTACTTTGGTTCTTGTTTTGTTAACCACGTGTCTGCAGAACTTAAATTTTTCGACATTATCCCTCAGTTTGCCTTTTTGTTGTCTGTGTACATCTTTTTATACGTTTCTCAGGTGTTCCTCGAATGTGGCTCCCAGGACTATGATATCATCCAAGTAGACGAGAACGTGTGGTTTAATTTCTGGGCCGATTATTTATTGTGTCTAATAGGCGTTGAAAAGTTGCGGAGGCTGCATGGAGACCAAACGGTAGTACTTTGAACTGGAAAAGCCCTTTCCCCGGTGCTATAAAAGCTGTTATGGGTTTGCTGTCTTCTGCGAGTGGTACTTGCCAATATCCGTTCTTTAGGTCTATTGTAGTGAAATATTTGGCTGACTTTAGTTTTTCCAGTATGTGGTTGATGTATGGTATCGGGAAAGCATCTTTTTCTGAGATTTCATTTATTTTCCTGAAATCTATACAGAATCGGTAGCCTTTCTTATCCTTTTTCTTCATCAAGACGATTGTGGAGCTGTATGGACTGTTTGATCTTTATACCTCTATTCGTTTCAAAAAGCTAGTGTGTTAGCGAAACGCGTCACAACTTTAAGGTTAAATATAATCTAGATTTAACAAAATAAAATTGTTTGATTTCATAATTTGTTTGATCTTTCTATTACTCCTTCTTCTAACATCTTGTCTATCTCGTCGTCTATTATCTTTTGCATTGTGGGGTTACGCGGTCTGTATCTTTGTTTAATCGGTGTGTTGTGTTTCAGTTTGATTTTGTGTTCTATGAGAGATGTAATCCCTTTGATTTGTTTGAACTTGTCGAGTTCTACTTGAAGTAGGTTTTGCAATTCCTGCTTTTCGGTATGGTTTAAAGTTGGGTTTATATCGATCTGGTCTGTCGGGGAAACGCTTAAGTATTCCGGTGCAATGGTCGGTATTTCTTCAGGTGCTGGATTGGTCTGTATCCGGTTGGTAACATGGTTAATTTTCCTGTGTTTCCGATGTTCAGTTGTATTCATCTCGTTTATAATATTTGTCAAATTCAGTCCCCATATTTTGTATCTCTTGTATTACTATAACTGCTTCGGATGATGAGTTTGAGACGAAATGTAATTTAGCTTCGATCCATTTGTTGTTTATGGAACAGTCTACTGTGTAACGGTATTCTGTGTTGCTGGATCTGCCGCCTTATAATGTAATTTTCATGTTTTGGTATGTGGCATTTGTCCTGTGTTCTTCTGTCAATCTTATGAGGTCCTGGACTGATGAGAAGTCTTGTCTTCTCACGTACAGCTTATATTGTGGTTTCATGTTTATGTACATTCTGTTTAATTCTTCTTGGTAGTCAAAACCGCCATGTCTCCGGATGAGTGTCAGGATATCTATGATGTGCTCCTGAGTTTTTTCGTTTTCTCTCTGTTTTCGGTCACGAATCTGGCTCTCTAGTACCTGTGTTTTAGTTGTTGCTGCGAAGAAGTTGAAGTCAGTACCTTGCTAACCGGAGAAAGGAAGCCCACCGAGTCAATACCTCGCTAGACTGCCTGCTACGATTCTCGGTCGTCCTTTTATATCTATACTGGCTTGGAAAAACAGCTTTGTATCGAACCATAGTCGTCTCTGGAACGATATTCCAGGGGGATATCGTTACATAGCAATAAGTTTATTATTTTTGTGAATGAAAACATTACCTTCTTCAAAAATAATTTTTAGACCTTCACTTTCCAAGTTTTTAACAGATAATAAGTTGTGAGCTGAATTTTTGACATATAAAACATTTTTAGTTTGTGCAGTTTCGCCAGTTTGCAAAACTACATCAATGGTACCTACATGTGTACATATTAAAGTTCCATTAGCTTTGGCTACATTGATGAATATGTTCTGTTCAAGTTACATACTTGAGAAAATACTTATGTCTTTCACCAGATGGTCTGTTGCGCCCGAGTCTATATACCATTTAACTGTGTTATCATTACAAGTTGTGTCTAAGGCTGTTCCAGAAGCTATAAACGCGATGCTTTCACTTTCTTCGGTTCCTCTTTCCATAGTCTGATTTACTTGCTTTTAAAACCGACATTATTTCCTTGTATGTCCTGGTTTTCTGCAATTATGACATATAACATTCTTTTTTTCATTATTCAAACATGTTTTCTGGTTAAATTCCTTTGCATTAACATGTTGACCACTTTTCTGAGTGTTATTTTGTTTATAATTGCTTGTATAAGCCACTG
>CAJUYG010005612.1:0-13567 GCA_910591675.1 Galerucella calmariensis
GAAGAGAGCAAAAAGTCCACCACTTTTTGAACGTAGCACTGTATTGTTTAATAGTTTGCTCGCCAAGAGATACCAGAAATATTGGAATATAGTCCTGTCCTACTCCCTTCTTCCTAAAAGCTTGGCGGATAATATCCCGGCACCCAGGGTAATCTTTTCCCAAAGTGGATGGCTCTCTCTGGAAGGAGATAATAAGAGATCAGGAGATGGTGAAAAATACATAATGTCTGATTTTAATAAGGTTAAAAATAAGGGAAACCAGGGTTGTGTAGGCCAAATAGGTACAACCACGATACCCTCTGCTTTGTCTGTTTTAATTTTGTTTAGAACCTTTGAAAGTAAGCTGAAGGGTGGAAAGGCATAAAAATAGAATTCAGACCAAGATAAAGTGAAAGCATCCACCTCAAAACAGTTTGGATCCGGTTTCCATGAAATAAAGCGTGTGCACTTGGCGTTTATAGTGGAGGCAAATAGATCAATTTCGGGTTTCCCATATTTTAAAATAATCGACTCATATGCTGATCCTCTAAGAGAATATTCAATAGCTATATTGAAATGTCTTGATTGATAATCCGCCAAACAGTTTTCTTTAGATTTAATGTAAGAAGCAAAAATCTTATTTTTCCTGTTTTCACACCACTTCCAAATATTATGGGATATTCTATTGAGAGATTTGTGTTTGCAGCTACCCATTTTATTGATACAAGCAACTGCCGTTGTTTTATCAATTCTAAGCAAAATTTGTGAGTCATAAGCATCAAAGGCGAAGCATTTCAAAGCGTTAAAGGCTGCTAAAAGTTCCAATTGATTAATGTGTAAGTGCCTCTCTTTTGGACTCCAAAGACCATTCGTGGTTTGATTACCACAGACTGCACCCCATCCCTGATTTGATGCGTCGGAAAAAATTATAATCTGATAATTCCCTGGAAGAATACTTGCTCCTGAACCTGAAAGATTTTTCAACCACCAATCTAAATCATCTCTTGCTGCAGAGTTCAATTTCATTTTTGCATTAAAAGAGAAGTTATTATTCTTAAGAAAATAATTTTTTAAACGTTCAAATTCTTTAACATACATCCATCCGTATTCGAAAGCAGGACAAATTGAAATAATATATCCTACAAATTTAGCAAAATCTCGAATTTTAAAAACATTTTTTCTTTGGAAAAACTTAATATGATTGGAAGCTTTGGCAACCTTCTCAGGTGGTAAATTTATTTTTAGTAAAGAGCTATTCCAGAGGAATCCCAAAAATTTACATTCTTTACTGGGATTTAAATTACATTTTTCAAAATTGATTAGAAATCCCAAGGATGAGAGCAGTTTAATTGTTTCATCTAAATTACGCAAGCATTCAGACTTACTGTTTCCAATTAAGAGAAAATCATCTAAATAATTTATGGATAGAAAACCTACAGTTCTTAGATAATGGATAACTGGTTTCATCATTTTACAAAAAACATATGGTGACGTACTTAAGCCAAATGGCAAACAATTGAACTCATACAATATATTTTCATATTGAAAACGAAGGTACTTTTTACTCTTAAGATGAATTGGTATTAAGAAATATGCATCCTTAAGATCTATGGAACACATAAAACAATCTTTAAATATTATATCCTTCACTGATTTAATATTCTCTAGTTTGAAATGTTTTGTTTCAATAAAGGTATTAAGTTCTTTTAAATTTAACACAAACCTTTGTCCTCCATTGGGCTTATCAACTAAAAAATATTTTGATAAAAATTGACCATTTTTATAGGAACAAATCGAAATGGCGCCCATTTGCAAAAGAGAGGATATACTATTCTTCAATTTTATGTGTTCATCGTTAGACCTAACACATTCAGTAAAGGGTCTGGTTTGTATAGGTTTATGTAAAAAAGGGATCCTATAACCTTAAACCCAACTGAGAATACAGTTATTCTCGGTTATTTGCAGCCAATTTTTGAAAAAGAGAGACACTCTGCCTGCATATTTTTCTGGATAATTATTAAAAACTACCTCTAATTGTTGTAGCGACTGTTGAAGCGTCTTTGGTCCTGACGAGGTCCCTGCTGACGTCTTTGAGTTCTCCACGACATTCCTCCCCTTTTCTCGTGATAGTCTGAACGTCTCATCTTTGTTCGCGGCGGGGGTTGACGATGCGATAAAAAATACTTGGTCCTATGTTCTTGTTTCTTAACCTTAGTACTAATTTCCGAGGTCATCTTTCTTACATTTTGTACTGCTTTACATTTCTCGGAGAATTCAGCTCCAAAAAGCCAGGTATCTGGTTTAGTCTCCTCAGCGACCTTTTGAACGTCAGTATTAAAAAGAGAATATACTTGATGTTTGCGATGCTTTGAAATTAAATGATGAACTTCGGAAAATATTCTGCTTGATTCAGCTATAATTGGCGAAAACTCGGTCTTTATATCTTCGGGGATCCTATCAGATAAAAATGCAGTAAGGACTGTACCTAAGGCTCCCAAACCTTTCCCTATTTTATCTTGAAAGGTAGATATAAATGTATCTTTTTTCTTCTCTAAGGAAGACATCAGTTCGGCAACTTCAACATTCATTTTTGGAGCTGACAAGAAACCGCAATTTTCCGGAATTTTCCACTTTTCATGAAGCTTTTCCCTCGAGTCTTTATCAATACCATTCAGAATATATGAGCTCCAACGATTCGCAATATTTACGTTAATAGGAGGCCCTAGAGGAGATTCTAAAGAAGGATCATCTCCCAAAAGTTTGTTAACTTGTGACGTAGAGTTCTCCACAGTTTCGGAATCGTGATTTTCTATATTAATATTGGATTCGTCACTAGACGAAGAGGGTAAACGTCTAATTCTAGGATGACGAGAGACGGAAGAGTAACGTGATCGCTTGATCGCTGGCCTTCTTTCTTTGTCGCTTTCGGAGTCACCTTAAAGGCAAGAAATTTTTTCTGTTTTAAAACAAAAAGGTCTTGAAACACAGGTATTACCCTTGCATAAACAGGGGAAGCCTGGGGCTGAACATCATACATAACAACGAAATACGTGTTGTAGTTGTCCTACATCAAAGTTGAAGTTATATATATATATATTACATAAATAATATATCAATTGTACTTCAATTATAACCTTTTGCATAAACAAAAGGTATTATTAACCCTTGGTTATAGGGAAAAAATTCCATGTTTGCATAAACAAACAAGGTAATAACGATATTTCTCTGCCTGATCTGGATTCTATAAAAAATAACATTAATTAGCATTAATACTTACTTGATAAAGTCTGTGACGAAGACTCATCCATCATTTGTTTTAACTCCCGAAATTTTCTTTTTATAGAACGGTACTTTTTTGCAGAAACCTTACTCATTGTATCGAACGCGCGGGAATTTACCGAAGTAGCTGATATCGCACTTAAAAACGTAATGACTGGAATTCGACAGTGGGTCGGGGGCCAGGGGTTTTATTTCTTATCTGTACGGTTGAATATAGTGGCTGATGTCGCACCAGAGGCGTAACTACATGTTGGTCTATGAGGACGTGGTTACGAAGTATAATTTAATGTGTTTGACCGATTTCCGGTTAGTGCCGACCTTCTACATTCACCTATGAATATCAACCGTCATTTGTATTAATTTCTAAATGACGGCAAATAAACCTAAATTCCTAAAAGAAAGCTTTTCATAATAATTTAATATTTTTATAAAAAGAAGGAAGAAATCAATTTAAATCGGTATACCTAATACCATTGTCTAATATACGAGGCTTGTTCAATTGAAACCCATCTTTGGTCCAGGAAAAATTTATTGACAAGTACAGTTACAAATAACTACCACTACAATTGAGGCACATATCCCACTGTTTCACCAACCGATGTATACCCTGCTTATAGAATTCTTGTGGCTGCTGCTGGAAGAATTCTTTCACAGCGTTTTGTACTTCTGCGTCCGACTGAAAACGGTTACCTTTTAACGCCTTTTTTAGTGGCCCAAAGATGTGAAAGTCGCAAGGCGATAAATCGGGACTATAGGGTGGATGCTCTAATATCCTCCATTTCTTTCGTTGCAGATTTTCTTTCACTACGTTGGCAACATGAGGCCGAGTATTATCACATTTGGACGGATTGTTAACAACAAACGCCATTTCAAAGTCACAATATTATACTTAAAATCGCTGTCAAATATAAACGAAATAAACAGATCAGTGTGACGTTTGCATACACTACTAATGTTGGAAAACGTCAGTTGAATGATTACAATTGTTTCCAAGGCTAACCTGACCAAAGATGGGTTTCAATTGAACAAGCTGTTACTTATATAATGCTAATATATACACTAGAATAAAAGAAGAATAATAAAAAGAGTTTCAGTAGGTATGTCAGTTGAGTTGACATGAAACTTAATAAAATTTTCACTCATGATTGTATCAAGTAAATAGTTATTTATGTAACAAGGACAAAAAACTGTCTATTATTAGATAAGATACTAGACAGTTTTTTGCCAAGATGTCGACCTTTACAAAAAATTGCTTATTTCCGAATGAAAATTTTTTTAGCGCAACTATTTTTCGACTGCATACAATTTTCGTTCGCTGTTAAAAAGTTTCATCTGGGGCATAACGAAGAAATCTGTTTAGTTTATCTCGGCTAAATATCTAATAAGAAAAGAGTTTTTCAAAAATGCAATACGTTCAACGCATCGTATCGGCTGAGACGTAACGGGTCTACACATGCGCAGTTCGTTAAGTATACGGATACGTGAGAAATTTAAGACAAGCTAAAAGTCTCTATTGAGAACGTGGCACAACAATTAAGCAAAAAAACACAAAAAAATTAATACGGTAACATCACATCATCAATCACACTAATTAATTATTTAAAACATTCAGAACTCAACAAAACAGCGATTTATTAGATTGTAAAAGATTTTTAGACAAAAACTCTCCCTAGCCAGGCTGCTCTATGATGTCACTGCCACTGTCACTGTCAATACAATTATGTTTTTCAACAATCACATTGAAAAGTAGGCTTTTTCGCTTGCCATTTACAACGAAAAGTTGACGTTTCTTGAGGAGAGTTGCTTCACGCTCGCCGAGCATAAAAAATTGCAAAACGCTCGCTGCCCATAACAACCGATACTACAAACATAATTGTATTGACAGTGTCCTAGGGAGTGTTTTTGACGAGAGCTTATTTTCCCGACAGATTCCAACGTTGCCAAATTTAGTAGTAACATAACAATATTGAAGTAAATATGTAAATATCAGAAAATGAGAAATAAAAAACTAAAAAAAAACAAAGAAACCCAGGTCCTAACCGTGTTTCGAACCCACGACCTCTGAGATGTTAGCTCAATACTCTAACAACTGCGCCAATAAGCTCACATTCAGTCACATCGAATAGGAGGTTAAATGCTGCTTGGACGCATGCTCACTTCAACTACTAATTTGACGTGGTGCTTACCATGATTTACTTACCGTTTAGACGTCGGTAAGTAAATTACTTACCGACGTTTTAGCCCTACGTACATTTAAGTGGTCCTAAATAATATAGGTATTACTTCATTCATTACATAAAAGGAACAAAAAAAATAAGAAGATTTATATTTTTTTAATGAACAGAACCGAACAGAACAAAATAAAAAGTAATAAATAGCATAAAAACAATTTCACCAAAATTTAAATATTTAAATTATTTTTTTATTTGTTTCAGCAATAAAAATAAGTACATGTTTCGTATTATTTACGCTTTTTTATACGTAGTGGTATTTATTGTTGATATCATCACTTTTCCCATATATTTATTATTGCAAAATCCAATTAAAAGAATCTGTCTTGCAGGAATTGAAAGGGTGAGTTTGGTTAATTTATGTATGTTTGTTATTTATCAAGCAATTTACCGCAAGGAAGCCCGCTTTACACAGTTCTCAACGAACCGTTTTAGCGGAAGACATCTTGTGGTTGCAGCGACCACGTTGTCCAGTTACTGGTTTTACAAGAAAAGAACTAACAGAAGCGAACTGTAATTTTAAATGTGAACTGTAACTTCGAGATGGGTATGGTATATATCTTGAATGGTATATATCTTCTCTTTTTTTAGGGATCCGTCGAGATAACGAGGTCTCGTATATACTACGAGTAAACAATGAGACTTGTTACGTAATCTTGTTAATCTACCAGTTCTGTGATAACCGTTTCCTTTTAAAATTACAGTTTACTTCTATATGAACAACCACAAGATGTCTTTCGTTATAACGGTCTATTCTTCTTGTAACATGCAATATTCTTAATCGAAAGCATGCACAGTAAGGGATAATTTGGCATTTTAAACTCTTGTCCCAAATCAATCTTGTTCGATTTGTATTGCAGCTTTCATGCGATTCTGGGATGAAAGTTGGTAATTTCTTTGTTACCAACAAAACATTCGTTGACTGTGTACCTACCTACTTTCAAAACCTAATTCAAAAATAGGTATTTATCAATAATTTGTATAGAAAGTTTATTTATCAACAATCAACATCATAACCTTACCTCATAAATAAACTTTTAAATTTTTGTTGGTATCCACATTGAAAATTGCATGTTGCAATAATTATGAAGTTTAAAACTATTGTCAATTTAATAGCTGTAAGCATGACCTTGCAAGGTCAATGTGTTGCTGTAATACATTGCAAGAATAATTGCGAACTGTTAAGTGGGCTTAAGCACTTTTACAGTGGCCAATCATGATAAAGAAAAAAAAATATAGAACAAAAAAACACATTCTCAATCTGCACTCCGTCAATTGATAATTTATATTCATTAATATCTTGTACACTTTTTTTTTAATTTTTCATCAATTTTTAGGCGGAAATTGTAGATAGAGGCGACAAATATTTAATTTATAAAACCACAAAAAAGCCCTATCCAACTCACTATGAACTCGACAGAGCGAACATTGATACGATGGCTAAACTTCTTGAATACGCCAGTGAAAAACATACCAATAAACCTTGTTTAGGAACAAGGGTGATACTAAGAGAAGAAGATGAAGAACAACCCGATGGAAGAGTTTTTAAAAAGGTATATTTTATGTGTTAATCTTTTTTAATTGAAACATTCTTACAATTCTTGTGTTTTCCACAGCTTTTTATTTTTTAATCTACTGAAGGTAAAAATGACCAGATTTCTAATGGGTTTGTTCATAGAAAATAATTTCGAATCGATTGGATATTTCTCCCACTCCTAAACATTTTGTGACAGCCGTTAAACTAAATAAGTAAAGTACTTCCATTTCAGAAGGCTTCGTGTCTTCTATATAGGCCACCAGTTTAACTGGATGGATCTTCAATAGTTATGATGCTTGTATTATTTCCTTTCCAAAGTTCTTCCGTCTGAGTCCTTATAAGTTCTTACAGAAGCAAAGTATGTGAGTGGGTATTTCATCCGTAGAGTTCACATTATCTGCACATATAGATTCACTAACTTTGCCCGTCCTTTGCAGATACTTCCCCAGGGAGCAGTGTCCAGCCACCAGGTCGGTAACTGTCTTCAAATTTCTCTTACCCTAGACGAGAGTTCTTTGTCTACCTATGAAGGTGTCAGCCTTCATTTGAGTTGGTGTTCTTTATCTAGCCAGTTCCCGACTTCCCATCTTATGTAATCCTTTGTGATTCCACAAATCAGTTCCGGACCTGCGAAGTCTCCTTTAGAACCTTCTTTAGCATTTAATTACCTATAGTCCAGTAACGGTAGTCCAGAACAAGGCCAAACCTTGAAAATAGGTCGGGCCGATGCCATTTTTTTTTATTTGCAGGTATTGATGGCTACATTCACCTCTCAAAATCTCATATATGGAGAAATGCCCGCAAGGCCCGGAAAATGGCCCTCGGAGCCCAAAAACGTTTTTGGCCGATATCTTCCAAAATATGGCACTTAGAGATTTGCGGTTTTGATAGAAATGACGAGCAGTTCAATACCTACAAAAATGGTCCCCATGGTTTTTTTCGCTAACCCAATGTTTATTGCAAAAAAGGGGTCGCGAAGTTATCATGCTTGGAAAATAAAAATACGGCATTTTCTCAGCCAATGTGTGAGCCAAGGGGACTGGATATACACGTATCTTGATTTTTTGAACTTCGAGGGTCAATCGTAGATGGCGCCACTAGTTTTCTCCCTCCTCACGTAATTATCCCGGCAATGAAGGTGCCCCCAATAACTATCTGTTTCCTGAAAATTTTTGGAGTTGAAAACGCTGTTTTGTACTCTCGGCCTGATCCTTGGAGCTCTTAGGTCTTCGGCAATGTAGCCCAGAGGTCTGCCAATTTTTGGCAAGTCATTTTCAATAATTCGGCAAAAAAGTTTTTGAAAAATAAGATTTATTTTTGAAAGTATATGAGAATTGGAACATACATGAACAATTAGACATCTATCCATCACCATTCCAACACATTTATCTCAGATGGATGTTGCTGGCTGACATCATCAACCCCCTCTCCATCCATGCCTTCTGTTTCTTCCTCTTGCTCCTCTAGCTCTCTATCTTCACCTCCACCAATTTCTGCCCCTTCCTCTGCTTGATCAGCTGATACAATCACATCTTCATCCTCATCCTTGTAATTAGAACACGGGCCTGAATGACATGAACCACAAATAATCGAGCACTTCAGTCCTGCTCTCTTACTCATTCGTCGTCTGTACCGGCAATAATGCACCCCCTATATGCTTCCATCCCCATTCTTCTGGCGGTAGTTCGTTCGCGAGCCAATGCTGCACTTGTAAATACGTGCGATATAGGTGCAGCCTTGCAGCTTCGTCGGTGGGAGGCAAGCCTGCAAGTTTGAATGGAGATTTATTGTTGGTTAATCGACCAAAAGTCTGGAATCTGAGGTCCCTGAGAGTCCGTATTTCCTGTGCTGCATTATAAATGGAGAGGAGGACGAGCCTTCCGTTCATGAATACGGTGTCGTGAGGGAGATTAGGATCTTTAAAGGACTCGATGGCATCCATGAGTTCATTCATTCTCCTTTCAAATGAACTTTGAATCATAAAAAAATATGCATTTTTACCCGAGTAATTAGAAAAATTGTCCATCCGCTCAGAAATTAAGGAGCTGAGAGCGCCTCCCGAGATCCAGGTCAGATGTAAAAAATACGGCGCGAGTTTGTGGCCCGTTAACTCGAAAACCACCAAATTGACGACGAAAACGATAGGGACCATTTTTGTAGGCATTGATCTGATCTTCATTTCTGTTCAAATCCGAAATCTCTAGGTGCCATATTTTGGGAGATATGGACCAAAATAGTTGGGAAAATGGATTTTTGGGCCCTTCAGGGCGATTTTCAGGGTCTTGCGGTCATTCCGCCATATATGAGATTTTGAGAGGTTGATGTACACATCAATACCTACATATTAAAAAAAAATGACACCGGCCCGACCTATTCTCAAGGTTGATACCCTTATTTACTGGACTACTATACAATCCCCTCGTGTGTCGGCACCCTTACTAGAGACACTTTGTTGTCTCTTGCCAGCATGATTTAAGGGATTCTTTACAGTTTTTTACCAGTTTAGACCTAGAGTTGTTGGATAGAATAAATCATTTTGCTCAACTTTTATTTTAGAAGGAAGTGGTTTGCTACTTATAGTTATTTGTTCCACTGTAGAGCAAGTCCACGTGACGTCACGCCCTGATAAATCTATGATAAACAGTTTGAGGCCCGGTTTATCAATAGCAATTTATCCGTCAGTTAATGCTTAACTACCAGTTATTTTGGAAAGGTCGATTTATCAACAACAGGATAACTTTATCCGGCAGATAAAATGTCAAATATTTATCTTTCAGTTTTCAGTGGCGGATAGGTCAATATCTGGGGCTGTATTCTTGACTGTGGGAGTAGAGCTTTCCGAGAGAACACATTGTTTGTCTTTATTCTGCCTGGCTACTCCGTCATTGCAGTGACAAAGACAAAATATCTGTTCTCTCGGGAATCTTCACTCCCTCAGTCAAGAATACAGCTCCTGGAGGTTAAGGTTTATTACATAACCTCACTTTATTCGGTATAGTTGTTGTGTTTTGATTTCGTTGTGGTGTTGTGTCAAATTTACTTGGATTTTGAGCAAAGTAAAAAATGGAAAGTACTAGTACTACTAAGAAGAGAGGATGCAATTTCACAGCTGAGGAGAGAAATTTGCTTCTAAAAATTGCAAATAAACATAAAAATGTAATAGAAAATAAAAAACGGATGGGGCAACCTGGAGATCAAAAGAGGAGGCTTGGATGCAGGGTAAAGCAGCAGTTCGACATTCAAGTGAATCCTCAATCAGTTTTAATATTGATTGAACAGTTTCTCTTGTCATACCACTTTTCGAAGTTGTCCACTCTTTCCCTAACTGTATAAGGCATTCTTTTGTACTCAAGAACTTGCACAATATCCTCGTCTCCGCCGCTATCCAGAATATAATCATTCGAAAAATGCATATTCATCAACAACTAAAAACTCTTCAAGAAAGAAAAATAAAAACACATAAACCTTTGGATAAACATTCACCAATAACCTAACAAAAATATTAATTCATGTGACGTGAGCTTGTTCTAGTAACAACCAATGAGATTGCTTAAATTCATTCGTCAGCATTGCCAACTTTCTTTATCTGTTATCAAACTAGAGAATAAAAACGAGATGATAAACCGCTTCCAAACAAACTGATACTTTATCTGCTATGGTTACTTTTATTCGACGGATACTTAACTGACGGATAATATTGGCTATTGATAAACCGGGCCTGAGTTAATTTAATTTTGATTTGGTGCTTTCTTCGACATTGCCTAGATATTTTAATCAGTTGCCCTCGCGTCGCTACACGCTCGCTTGTGCATCTAATAGTCTCGGGCTGCTGAGGCTCATTTTCTACCCTTGTGACACAATATACTATTGCTGCAGCAGAGCTGAGACACCTCCACTTCTACTATAGCGACACTTTCCCTTTATTGACGCTTTGCCTAGCATTGTGTGAACATTGAGCTTATAACACTTATAGTTTGGCAAGTTTATCTGTAGCTACGGGGCGTCGGTAAGAGGCGAGGAAAAACATGGCGTATATCTGTCAAACGTACAAATGGCGTACGGTACTTAGGAACAACTTCATAGTGTTTAAAAAAAAAAAAAATTATTATAATTTCAGTATGATTTAGGCGACTACAACTGGTCATCTTTCATAGAAGTCGACACCTCAGCAACTCTATTCGGTAAAGGTTTACTAGAACTAGGAGTACAATCTACACAAAACATCGCCATTTTGGCTGAAACACAAGCAAAGTGGATGATAGCAGCTTATGGGGCATTCAAACAGAATATTCCTCTTGTGACCATTTATGCTACATTAGGAGTTGAAGCAATCGTTCATGCTATTAACGAATCTGAAGTTCAAGTTGTGATTACTAGTTTTAATTTGATGGATAAATTTAAAAGTATCTTACATCTAACTCCTAATGTAAAAAAGATTGTTTATATGGAGGACCAGTTGAAGAATTTGAGTCAAGAAGATTGGAATGATTTTGTGGCGGGTGGTTTGGAGATTGAATCTTTCAATTCTGTAATGAAATTAGGAGAAACCAGTGTTATTGGTAAATATATTTATTTTATTTTTTATGCTGGAGCCAACGTTCGGCCACCAGCTTAATAGATACGACTGAACGTATCGACACACTTTTGCGCATTATCATTTTTCAGAGGCAGCTAGACCTACCCCCGAAGACATTGCTATAATAATGTACACAAGTGGTTCAACAGGAACTCCCAAAGGCGTTCAACTTACCCATACAAATATGATTGCTTCTGTTAAATCTTTCACCGATTCTACTAGAATGTATCCAGATGAAGTTATAATGGGTTATTTACCGTTGGCCCATGTATATGAATTACTTGTTGAGAGTGGTTGTATTTTTATGGGATTGAAAATTGGCTATTCCAGTGCGCTTACGATGATAGATAGTTCAAGCAAAATTAAAAGAGGAAGTAAGGGGGATGCTTCTGTTTTAAAACCAACATTTATGACCAGTGTACCGGTAGGTTCGCCATTAATATATAATCTTAAGGTCCTTCTACCACTTAGTGGTGTGGGGTGTGCTGCAGCAACTCTTCCGTCACGAATTTTTTTCACTCTTTCCTATTTTGAGCTCCTTCGCTTCTATCCAGCTTCTTCCTCTTTTATCAAGTCATCCAGCTATTACCTTATCCCAAGTTTTGCTTGGTCTGCCCCTTTTATTTATTTTTTTCAATTTTGACTTTCCATATTCTCTTTACTGGTCTTCATTCATCCATACGTTGTAAATGTCCCCACCATTGTAGTTGTATTTCTTCTATAAATTCTAAGGTTGATTGTATTCCTAGGTCTATTCTTATATCTATGTTTTTCATTCTATCCTCTTTTGTTATACCTCTTATTCTTCTTAAATATTTCATCTCTGTCGCCCCTATTGTACTTTTTTGTTGTCCTGTTAACAACATTCGCATCCATAGGTAATTCTTGGCCGATATATTATCTTAGGTATATACTTTTAATTTCGTTTCTTTAGATATTTCTTTTTTGTTAATAAAGGACCCTGCACCATTTTATAGGTAATCCTGGCTCTCTAACGATTTTCGATTTTTTTTATATGTTGTAGTCTTAATGATAACTAAGAGATCGTGATGGGTTAAAACTGTGCAGGCCCTTCGATTTGGCGGTAGTGGCGTCTTGTAGTTGCGTCCTGAGCATAATATTTTGCCTCCTAGCACTATAAATCTCGCAATAATAGCAAATGTCTTGTATGTCGGTCTTCCACACTTCTGTGCCATCAGAATCACAATTTCTCCAGAGGGTGCCTCCGCAATGGTCAATTTGTTAGGCCGGTGTTTTAACAACAAGCGGAAGCAATGAAACCGAACAAAATCATCAACAATCACGTTATGTAGGTTAGCTGGATCCATCTAACTCCCAAGGTCCTCACGAGTGGGCCCCAAAATACTTTTTAACATTTTCTTCATCCCACGCACCCATCTCTAGTAGTAGATACTTCATGAAAAATCCGGCTGTTCGGATAGATACTGGAATAGATATTTGTCAAAAGAGCCATCACCCGTGACAGACGTCAGTCGGAAATTGTCAGACATTTTCTTGTTGTCTTCTATGTCCTGACGCTGCGTATTTTTACTATTTTTTCCTTTGACATAAGCGGAACGACCTACTTGCATCTTCAGTTGTCTATATCCCACGTAGATCTACTTTCGATTGTCTGATCTTCAATTACCTAATACGTATGGGTATTGTGAAGTCTATAGTATTCGTTTCGACAATCACAAGCAGACAGCTGTTAATTGAAACAAAAAGCCACTGAATCATTTTCATTTATTGAACTCCTTATACGAATGTCCACAACCATATTTTCATCAAGAACTAGCCTACCGACAAAGCGGTTTGTATTGCAAACGAAGCAATTTTCCATTTCAGGTAGTGCTCTGGTGCACACTCAGAGCCACATCGTGAATGCGAATGTCGGGCTTGTTCCGACTGACGTCTGTCAAGGCGGCGCCAGACATGCGGCATTCGGCGAATACCGAGCGACTG
>CAJUYG010005613.1:0-13565 GCA_910591675.1 Galerucella calmariensis
AAGCTATGTGATTTTGAGTAGGGAATTTTCCTAATCCTTCAAAAACTTTGTGATACTTTGTAACTACCCACATAGCAAAATAATATACCAAGTATGTGCTAAGCAAATTCCTAAGCGCATTAGAATATTGAGATTATATCCCTAGCATGTACACAGAATATGATTACTTTATGCTGAGAATATGCTGGGTATATTTTTTTGGCCAAAAGTAGTATATGCTACGTAGATGATCGGAATATATACTCTGAATATATTCAAATATTCTCAGAATATACCTATATCTATATAAAATCCATCCTCTCCGACATTGATTATATTTCCTCATTAATTCCTAATGTAGAAAACAGAAATTTAGCAGTAGCTAAATGCATAAATATCATCACTAATCATGCATATAGTAATGATAGTCATCCTTCAATTTTTCAAAAATTGTTATCAGAAACAAAAAATTTCCTTAAATCACATCCCGAGTTAATTGTTACTAAATCAGACAAAGGTAATGTAAGGGTAGTTATGTTAAAAGATGATTATTTAAAGTTATCCCAAGATATAATTGATAACGACTCTTCCTATATTTCTCTCCCAAAAGATCCTAGTAATGGAATTCAAACAAAATCAAATGCTTTAGTTAAGAGATTATACAATAAGAGACAAATTGATGAAATAACTAGAAAAAAATTAACATCTTATAATTCTGAAATAGCAAAATTTTACACTCTTCCTAAAATTCATAAACCGACCTTAACTATGAGACCCATAGTTGCATCCATTAACTCTCCAACTGAGTTTATTGCTACTTTTCTTACCAATATTTTGACAAAAGCATATAATGCTGATAATGAATATTTCATTGAGGACTCTTTTCAAGTGTTTGAACTATTTAAAAGGAACGCTCTTCCTCATGACTATGTTTTGGTCAGTCTGGATGTGGTTTCACTTTTTAGTAATGTTTATTTAGATACAGTCATACGGTCAATACACAAACATTGGTCTTCAATCAGTGTCGAGTGTAATATTGACTATGATATGTTCATTGAATTGATTGAATTCCTTTTCAGTTCCACTTGTTTCTCTTTTAATAATAAATATTATAAACAAATATTTGGTACACCTATGGGAGCTAGCATTTCTCCTATATTAGCTTGATATGTTATGGATGATTTGTTGGATGTGGTCCTTCCTGTACTTCCTTTTAACGTCCCTTTCATCAAGAAATATGTTGATGATATTATTCTTGCTTGTCCCAAGGATTCCACTGATGATCTCCTTTTTATTTTTAATAGTTATGATCCCTATATCCAGTTCACTCTTGAAATGGAAAACTCTAATATGGCCGTACCCTTTCTTGATACTCTTTTCACCAGGTCACCTGATAATGTGATTATAATTGATTGGTATAGAAAAGTAAGTAGCTCTGGGAGATATCTCAACTACAATTCTTACCATAAATTTAGCATAAAGGTGAATTTGGTTGAACAAATGGTAACCAGAGTTATGAGTCTTTCCGACCCCATTTTCAAAGATAAGAATCGTGATATACTTTTCAATTTGTTCCTTGATAATTCCTATCCCAAATCCTTATTAAGAAAGATCATTTTCAATACATCATCTGTTTTAGTAGATAATCCATCACTTCCAATAGTTGAAGCAGGTGTAACTGATCAGAATGTTTTCTCTATCTCTGAAATAGTTCCCTCTTCTTTTTCTACAGTCTCTTTACCGTACATAAGAATAGTTACTCCCAGACTTACTAAGATTTTTTCACAATACTTGGACAATATTAAATTTGCTTGTAAGAGTTCCTTAGTGTTGAAATCTATATATAATCCTTTAAAAGACAAAATACCTATCTCTGATAATAGTAACGTAATATATAAGCTTTGTTGCAAAGACTGTAACTCTACATATATTGGCCAAACCTCTCAGAAATTGTCCTGTCGTGTATCTCTCCATAAGAGTGATATAAGACTTCATCCTGAAAGATGTTCTCTTGCTAATCATGTTTCCTCTTTAGACCACAGAATTGATTTTGAACCCGCTGAATCCGAAAATGATCATAAAAATCCGAGCGGACATTCGGTAGAAATATAGTTAAGCTGTAGGTGACAAAATCAAAAAAATCAACAACTTCCTAAGGCAAAAATTTCGGAAACGCGATAGAGTCAAAGACAAACTACATACACTTCACAAGCTATTTTAACTAACTGCTTCCCACGAGAAAGCTTTCATTCTATTTTTTTTTTGTATTTTTGAACTCATCTATAACAAGTTTTGACAATGTGACATTTATAAACTTTCTTTTGCCTTTTCCGCCTTCCCAACTGTATAATTCAGCAAACTCATTGGTGATTATTTTATACTAAAGTTTTCGAGTCATTTCAGGCACTGTAGTTCCTCCCATTCTGCTCTCTTGCCTAAACAGAAGCAAACACAAATATAACATATATCTGTAAATAAGTATTTGAAATGATCTTATGACTCACCAATTTTCTCAAATTTATTGTATCACTTAAAAATTGCTTACATACAGCCAAGCTATCATCATTATTGACTGGAAGCAGCTCCAGTCCAGTCGCAGGTGCAGTCACGTAGCTATAGCTTTTACATGGGGAGGGTTTTGGTTTTTTCATCTGTTAGGTTTAGAAGGGGAAAGCTTTATTGAAGGCGCCGCCTGAGGCAAAAAAATCGAGTTCCACGACCTAAAGCAATTTTTCAAGCTCAAGAAATAATGTTAAGTTTTTTTTAAATTATTTGTTAGACTTGGCTACATCTAAAAGTATTTTTAAACATCGTTTTTCGTATTGCCCCCTTCTGCTGAAATGGTTATAACCATGTATATATTTTTTTAAAGGAGCCGTCCCTTCGCCGGCACCACCTCAGCCTCTTGGGCTTATTGTGGATTTTCCTAAAATTCTGACTACAGCCTATTCAGCCAAACCGTTCCCTGTATTAGCTCATACAGGTTCTTTACTGGTTGGTTATAGAAGTCTTCTGGAGTCATTTGGGGTCTTCCATTTAGTTTTTGCCTCCTGTGGTCCAGCGTCTCACAGTTGCATAATATGTGCAGTGTCCTTTTTGCATCTCCTGCATGTGAGGTCTCCGTTATACAGCCCTATTTTGTTCAGGTGCTCCTTTGTGGGAAAGTCTCCCGTAAGAAGCCCCGTTATAGTGCGTAGTTTGTTCCTGCTCATTGAAAGCAGTTCTTTTGCTACTTTTTCTGATGGTTCTTTTATAAATTTCTTGCCATGTGTTTGCCTGGTCGTATTCTTCCAGAGTTTTATGGATTGTTCTTTTACCCACCCTTTTAACCATGATCTAGTGGAGCCTCTGGGGATGCCCACAGATGGTTCGGGTCCGTTCATCAGTGTTGACGATCCTGCTCTTGCAAGTTCGTCAGCTTTTTCATTGCCAGCGATTCCTTTGTGACCTGGGACCCACTCCAGTGTTACACTGTTCCGAGTCGACAGTCTTCTAAGTTCTTCGCCGCATTACCATACCAGCCGAGATGTTACCTGTATATTAATTTGGGAGCACCTATTTTAAAAAGTGATAGATGATTGAAAATTGAAGCTTATATTAAAACAGAAAATCAATCTCACAAAAGTGAATTTAACCTCTTCAGCTAAATCATTCACAATTGTTGAGGAATCTATTTCTATTGCCACATCCCGATGAATACTCATATTGCGGCAGTATAATTTTTAACTTTGTTAAAACTTGTCGTTTGAATTCTAGAAACAAAATTGAAATTTATGTGTCAAAATAAAATACTATTACTAAAATTCTTTGTCCAACTATCTCAACAAGAAATAAACTAATATACACCAATGAATACATTATTACCTTTATCATCAACAGAGTTACTTTTGTTCAAATTAGAGGTAACAAATCTTGGTGTAGAATTACCACCTATACTTTTCATGGGGGTAGAGTACTGTGTCTATAAGGAATAATTATATTAGGGGTATCACATCGGGATTTGATGAAATTATCAGCATTACTACATTTGGGCAGAGGAGTGCTGTCCTGATCCTAATTAAAAAAAATATTGCATACAACATACAAGCCAAGTACCTATTATACATTCTATATTCCTGAATTTAATTGAGAGCTAACTTTAGCTCACCCTAAAACAACTGTTTTTTGGAGTAACTTCAGTGTGCTTTCTCCCCATCTAAAAAAAATTATAAATTTCGGGAGTGAGTCCTTTATCGATTTTTTTTATAAATGAACTTTTGTTGGCAAATGCTCCATTTTTCTGTTATAAATGTATTAGATATGTTAATATGGTAATTTTTTTTGCTTCATCACTCCAAAATGTATTATAATTAATGAATAAAATTTTGCTTTTCATGCCAGGGTTAAACCCATCTTCATATAGCATAACAAATTTTCCAAGTTATTTTTACAGAGATTCATTCCTTTATGGGGGAGAGGCTTTGGTTATCCCATAGTGACGATATCTCAAAAAAAGCCTTTTTTAACTGCTCTTTATGTAAACTTACATTTATTGATTTGTTCTCTTTGTTACTTCCTGAATCGAAAACTGAATTCCCTTTTCTTGCCTGAAAAAATAAAATTATACGTTTATGTGCCTATCATGTTTTCATAAGTTTTTATTGTCAGTGACTGTATTATGTTGATACCTGCTTAGGCAATTTTGGATAATCATCATCAGTACATTCCTCTCTTTCTGAATCACTTGACTTATCTCTAATATCTGTATTAGTGATTGTGAGTTGTTAAGTAAAGTCTATTTTGGATTCTCTTTCTTTTTGCTGTCTCACTTGTTGATGAAAGCTCTGATGTTTCCTCTGCCTGTAATGTTTTACGTTGAAAAACTTATCAATAAGTTTCTCTTTCACTGTGCCAAATAAGCAGACAGGCGTAAACCACATGTCGATATTTTTTATATTTAGATAGATAGATTAATAAAAATTATGATTAATACCGATTCAATTTAACATATCAAACATGTCATCTGAATTAATTAAAAAACCTTATTTCCAGGTATTATTGAAACCTTCATCTTTATATGGATATCAACTCCCCCAAGATGATCTATACTTCAAAATAGCTGAAGAATATAATAAGGCAGTGACAACTTTGATCAATTTTCTTTCCTATTCCACTATTCCAAATTATGTATTGTTCATAAAAAAATAGTTCGTCTATAATTAGTTGTATAATGAAGACTACATCTAAATATTATTCAAACTATTTGTAGAAAAACTTTTATAGTTTTAGTTATTTATTTACAATTTGTTTCAATGATATGATTATATCGGTGATATTAAGTAGCTGTCTGAAGTTAATGATAAACAAGCAGAAGACAACACCGACAAAGATTTTGCGAAAATTCCTTACTTAAGGATATCTATAAAATCAGATATTGCAACCAAAATAACGGACCAAACGAGTCTCATTAACCCGGTATTGATATTCAATTAAATGTAATTGATATTTTACGTGAAATACTACTTGGTGCAATTGATAGTTCTAAACTATAGTCTAACAAACAATTGGGGAAGGTGATTCATATGCATGATCATATGCATTTTGCAATAATAAAGCACGTAAACAGCTCTTAGTCACCTTCTCCAATTGTTTGTTAGACTATAGTAAAATACAATTGGTTAACATTGGTATATACTAAAATGGGATGCTTATTTAAATATTCATGGTAACATTGGTAGCTAAAAAAAAATAACAATAAAAAAACAAAACAAAAATATTTTACATTTCCCTTTAATGAAAACAAAAATAGCACTTTACCGTTTGGGACTAAGATATTAAAATGAAACTCTGGGAATAAGATCAGTCTCATAGACCGGCTGTCAAAGGTGAAAAAAAGTTTAAGTAAATAGAGAGATATTTCTTGTTAATAAATGGTCTACGGTATTTTGACGTTTATTAAATGCGCGATTCACTTCTTTACGTCTATAATGCTAATAACGTCATTGCTCCGCGTAATTTACGGTTACTTATCGTTGAGTGTTATTATAAATACGGCACATAATTGTCCTGCGTAGTTGACAAAATATAACAAAACGCATCGGATTTCTCAGGCTAAGGTTTTTGTTCATCATTGTGTTTATATTGTTTAGATGGTGTTTAGTTTGTGTTGTGGTTTTCGTTTAAATATGCAAATAGTAAAGTTGTTTGGTTTTTGATTTTTTTAAATTATAAGTATATACAGAAAAAGACAGGTTATGTCATTTCCTACATAACGCAGCGATACGTTATTAAACTATAGTGATGGCAATAGCTCTTTTTTCCAAATAAATTTCAGGTAGTCCGTTATTAAAATAGCGCTATATAAATACCGCAGCGTATACGGTATTGCAATAGGCAATATCTCTCTAATATTTCATAACAAAGGTAAGACATTGAAACTCTGCTTCTGTATGATTCACGTCTATTAAAGATTTTTAAAACAGTACTACACCACTACCAAAAATAAACAACTAAGAAAAATCTTGTATGACAAGTATGTTCACTAAAAACTAAAAAAAAATTTCCCAAAAATAAATATTAACGTGACGTTTATAAAATATTAGTGGTTCATACCAACTGACCTAATTGTCCAAGAGTCTAACTCAAAAGCGATTTTTTTCAAAGTCACTTATGTTTTTCTATACATTCTTTGCATATAGGGGTCAAATGTTCTAAACACACTTATGACAGCTATATCTAGTTTTTCTGCTTTTTTAGTAGAGCAATAAAAACAACGCCTGCTTGTAGGGTTTGTGGGAGGTTGATTTTCGTTAATCCCGAAGATCTCTTGTATTCTGGGAACACCGTTGCCATTAACACGCTTCTTTACATAATAGTAGCTGATATCCAAGGTCTTATAAAAAGATTCTTGCGGAACAATTTTTTTGATTTTTGTATTTCACTGTTATGTTCAAAATATCGTCCGTAAAAAATATCAGAAAACCTCATACTGGATCGAGTATATTCTGGCGGATGTCCTGGTTTGATATATATACAATATATTTCGAAGCAATTTTACGTAACCACTTTTTCCATATAAATTGTCTTTTGCTGTGGTAAAATGGTAAAGACAAAACTAGGTAGGGGAAACTGGCCTAAAATGACATACCTACTATGAGCGAAAACTGCAACACAACTTGAGAAATAAATATTCAAGCATCCATTTGGAGTTTAACGGCTTCCTTAGTTCATGACTAGCTATTAAAGGCACAAAACTACAAACTTTCACGTTTTGTCAAAATGACACCTAAATTAATAAAAACTGTGCGGTATCTTATTTCAGGCTAATACTAGGGTAAAATGACATAGGTAGTTTTTTTTATATGAAAGGTGGAAAATATAAAAAGGAAGAAGCATTACAAAATAGTTTAATTTTTAAAACCAAAATAAAGGTAACGTGAACAAAAATGAAAGGGAAACCATACCCTGCTAAAGGTAAAAAAATCCAAGATTTAACAAAAAAAAATCAATCGCAAAGTTCGCACGTGAATAACTTTGTTCGGGGAGAAACACCAGCGCACTCGGCGTTACACCATTTCTCACATTTTTGACACCGCAGCCAAATATCGCTTGGTTTCGACTTGGAATAAAGGCTGTTGCAATAAATACATACAGCATCTTCCTCATTATCTTCAATCCCAGCAATTGGATCTTGGGTTTCTTGTTCATCTTTATCGTCCCACAGCTTGACTTTAACTTGGTTTCGTTTTGCTCGTCGCTCCAGTACTAAGCGTTTCTGCTCCTCTTTGGCCTTGACTTCTTCCATGTTTGGTGTTGGGGTCAGCATAACCCCCCCATTTGTCTCATGCTCTTTGATCGTTTGAAAGACGTGAAAACCTCTGGTATTGGAATTATGCTCTCCACGGAAATTCGGCTGTAGTGAATCTTCTTCATTTAGAGTTATCTCACGGGATATTTGATGGTCCAGGGATGTCCGTTATCTCAATAACGTCCAATGGAGGTGGGAGTATGAGTGTAGGCTGATGGTCTGATGTTTTTGGTTCGGGATCATTTCGTTCAGGAATGTCAGTTGTTAAAGAAGCATGAAACATCCAGGCAGGAAAAATATCTGTGTTGATCGGATGGATTCCAGTTTTTCTGAACCCACTAACGGAATTTTCCATCGATATTGATGCACTCCGTTCATAGGCTTCAGCAAATAGATTTCCACTTTAAACGGAGTGACAGCTCGACCAGGATTATTTTTGAGCCACTTTGTAATTGTACTGCTTGTAATTGTACCTGCATGCTCACCTCGCTCCAGTTTTGACGAAGCGATTTTCTCGTATATTTACCAACCATATTATCTGAAATAAAAATAAAAATACAATTCAGCCTATCATGACATAGGTATATCATTTTACCCCAACACTGTGTTTGTCATTTTACCCAAAACAATGATTTCATAGAAATTACTGAAACATAATTTTGAAAGCACTAAACAAAAGTTTAACTACACTAAAATAAGAAGAAAAGTCACATTGCTCACCTGTACTAAGCCAAGTTAGGCTTATTGTACCACCTAAATTGCTGGAGCCAAATTAGGTGATCGTACAAATATTTTCTTGAGTCGAGAAAAACGACTTTTTAAGATTCGACGAAGACGCGTGCGGCTTGTCACGTGAAATAAACTAGACTGAGATCAGGGAAGAAGAACGTTAGCAATTAGGTATTTAGGGCAGCGTTGTCACTTCTCAGAGTAGCGATATAGCCAATATGTCATTTTACCCGAGTATGTCATTTTATGCCAGTTGTGTCATCCTGTGATCTACACTCACGGATGCTAACTTGCTTCCGTATGTTCTTTTCAAATCGAGTTTGGGACGCTTTGACTTATTTGGCTTTTTGATTTCCAAATCCTGCCATTTCCAAAGTTTTGACAAACTACCCAACAGGTGCGACTCCATGTTCTCATTTGGCAACCACTCTGGTTCATCATCGCTCCCTCAGATTCGGCTCTAGTTACAACATTGGAAATAAAGTGATGAAAAACAAGCAACGATATATCAATATTTGAACGTCCTATATACAGTAGAATTAATAATATCATCATGGCTATCCTTACTTTACTAGTGCTGTACTGACCAGTTCTAATGAACTTCAAGCACATCCCTTCTTCCTCATTTTTTTTACAACCAATATCGTTCTCATCTCATCCTAAACATACACTAGGAAAACTTCTGAGAGCATAACGATTGTATTTTTATCAATTTGATTGGTAACATATTGAACAAATTGTCATTTATTGGAAAATAATTTAATGAGCGCGAAGCTATTATCATTGCTTATGTGCATTAACTTGAAATTTAAAAGTTAATTGATGTTACTTCGCCTCTCATTCATTTTGACCTTTGGTTTTGCAGTCAAGTTATATACCTAGGTACATAATATGCTTATTGTAGAGAAGATGCTACATTATTTTTTTCCGTCAAATTTGACTTTTTTTCAATTGATTGAAAACGGGCTCTTATAATTTGTGGTATGCCTTGCTTTAGTAGGAAATTGTTATATCTTGTACCAATAATACAAGTTTCTTCAAAAAACTTATAATTCGTAGGATGTAGAGGAGAGTGGCCCAAAATGATCCCCCATAAGCTAGAAATGGCTGTCAAAAGTAAAGTATGAAAGGGAAGAACTTCAAATATATTTTCTTGGGATGTTAGTAGACTGCTTTTAAGCAAGGCATATTATTATAAACTGCATAAAAAAGCAGTAAATCCAATTAGTTGGCGGTAACTGCTTTTAAGTATAGTATTTCTCAAACGAAAAGCACGGTGATAACAAAACGCATTTCTTTTTTTTTTACTTTATTAGTCAAGAACTCTCTTATCACACAATTAAACTCAATTTTACATTTTGCTAGAAAACAAATACTTAGACATAAAATCAATTATTCAAAAAACACAAAATCTATGTATCAAATCGGCAGCAGCATCATTGACTGGAAGATTCTGCCAAAATTGTCCTCGATTTTCAGATATTAATGTAACCAAATTTTGTAAAATCGCTTGCTTCCTTTCTTCTGCAATTCCTCTGGTTTTGAAATGCTGGCAGGTTCTTTAAAACCACCCTTGGTTACTTTTAATTTTTGACAGGAAACTAGTTTTATAAAATAAATTGAAGTTACCTCGCTCAGCAACAACTTCAACCATGTCTTTCAAGTAGGGCTGGGGTGTTGTATGGTTTATTTTATAAATTGACGAGTTGTCAGGCCAAACAAAAAAATCCTCCAGCTTCATTTCTTTGATCACAACCTTTCCGGAATTAGCCGACTGAACGCAAGACATAAAATCAGCGATGTCATACACCTTCATTCGCTGCAAAGACTGCTCCACCTGGTGGTGAAAACTGTCCGCTGACATAAAAGTATGCCCTGGTTCAAAATATCTGAAGGTAACTGTCTGTGCTGCGATTTCATTAGAATTGATAATGTATATTAAGTATGAGAACAGTGACCAATTCTTGTTTTGACCTGCACAGTTGTCAAGCCAAATGATTATATTCTCTACATCACGGAGGTGTATCATAAATACGTGAAATGCACTTATCAAGTCTTCCTTTTTCCTTCCTGATATGCATTCATGCCAGATGCAGGCAAAGGGTTTGATTTTATGTTCCTTTCCAACGGCTACAAAGCTAAAAACTATGATTCGTTGACAAAACACAACTTATTTGAACATATCAATTCTGGCAACAAAATCACCTTTTCCAAGTCAGCTGAAATCCAAACTGTGCTTGTTGGAAAATCGTTCTCTGTATCAGCCCTGTATTTTTTATAATATTGTAATTCTCTTTAAATTTTAAACTGATGATCTGTAAAAAAAACAGTGAAGTTGCCAATAAATATGCACACTTGTAGTTGCAGAGGTACACTAGCTCATTTTTTACCGATAAGTATTTGAGTACATAATAAAACAAAAACACATTTTTAATAAAGCAAATACATAAATACGAGTACTACAAAACGAACAACAAATTATTCAAAGGAAAAAATGAAAAATTACTATAATAAATGTTCAAAATGCTTGCCATCTTGTGCAATGCAACACGTGATTCTAGCTTCCAACGATTTTTCTACATTATTTAACATATTATCGGATTATCGGGTGTTATAATCGCGAAAGCGTTCGAAATTCTCAATTTCATATCGTCTGGAGCAGTAGGGGGTATAGAATACACAATATTTTTAATTTAACCCCATTCGAAAAAAAGCTCAGTCAATTCTGGTGACCTAGCTGGCCAATTAAAAGGACTGCCTCTACCTATCCATTTATTTCTGAATTTTCTATTGATGTAGTTCCTAACTGCACGTTAAGAGTGGACAGGAGCTCCGTCCAATTGTAGCCACATTTTTTTTCGGATGCTGAGTGGTAGGTGTTCAAGAAGGATCCAGAAGTCTTTTTTAAAAAAACTCAAAAATTTTCTACCATCTAGGTGTCCGTCAAAAAAATACAGGCCGATAACATACTCGCCCACAATACCTCCCCGAACGTTTACACTCCATCGGTGTTGGCGATCAACAGTGCGGAATAAATGTTTGTTTGCTGTTTCGTAATAATGAAAATTATGTCTATTAACTAACCCATTATTGTGGAAAGTTGATTCGTCAGTAAACAAGACATTATTGAAAAAATCAGGAACTTCTCCAACTTTAAAGGTTTATCATAATCCTGTTGTGTCATCTGCTGGTGTAGTTGGATATGATACGGATGGTATCGATTTTTCTTGAGTATTCTACACACTCATTTGACTTATTCCTAATTCACTTGAAATATTTCTATTACTGGTATTAGGATTTTCCGTAACCGACAGCAGTAGGTACATAAAAATTCGTTGGCGTTGTCGCCAGTAACTGGTTAAGTTTTGGTCACCTTCTCGTATGCAACGCTACTAGTATCACGAAATCTATTGATCAGTCTTTCGAGAACTTCCTTCTTTGGGTGAATTCTATTAGGGTACTTTTGAGCATAAACTCTAGATGCTAGGAGACAAGTTTCTGAACATTCCCCAATGCAAAGTATCATGTCGACTCTTTCGTTTAACAGGTACTGCTTCATTTTTTGTAGCAATAAAATTTAAAACTAATGCAAGATTCTTCAGAGAATTAACAGAGAAATGTTATAAAATGACATGTCAATAAGTTAGGTACCGATGAGATTTGTATGAATTTTTTGTTTTAAACTCGATTTTCCATACAATTTAAGAAAATCGTAAATTACACGAAAAGTATAATACATAGGTATAGGACACCCTTATACTATTCGAAAGAGGACATTTTTTTGAACATGGTGAATTATCAAAATACAGGGTACTCCATTTAAATTAAGCCCGATATTACCCTTTGGAGGATGCAATAATTAAACTGAAAATTCTGAACACCCTGTGAATAGATATTTAGTACTCAATCGTGAAATACATTCAACAAATGTCCAACTATTCAGATGTAAGAGAATATTCGCTAGAATTTGTTATATCAATGAGTTATTAATTTTTTTCGAAATGCTCACATTTTTTAAAAAGTCAGCATAACTCGGAACCCTCTGTATTTAGGTATAGGGAACCATTATGAAGAAGTACTTTATTTTTTAGGGGCAATCAGAAAATGCAATAAAATATAGGGTGTCCCATAAGAAAAAATATAACTTTGATATGCCACACTTTATTGGAACATCCTGTATATTTCAAAATAATTTTAAAATGTAGCCTATATGGATGTACAAACTACTAAAGTGAAAAATATTTTAAAACTCTCACCGTTTCGCTATAAACCTCCATCCCGTTGGTCGTGATTCACCCTGTATATATACAATTTTATCTATGTTCAATGGGTGCGGAATCTTGCATTTTTTGGGACTGTACTTTCCAGCTTTAATATACCAAGCTTTCCACAAAGCCTGATTACAAGGACTCATGTCTGACGTAATACTAAGTATATTCAAATTAAGCTGTTCAGCTTTTTTAAATATATTTATTATGATATTCTTCATGACAGCTCCATTGACAGAGTCACTGGTGAAGTAATAGGCCACAACCTGTTTCCATCGTCCTGTAATATCTCCCAGCATAAACACTAAGATGTGTGTTGCCAAACCTGAATGTCCAGGGAGTGTAACATCACCAAAATATTTATTCCAGGAGGTATCATATGTTTTTCCTGGAGTGATATCCATTTCATCCAAAACCGAGACACAATCCCTTTCATGAGTTGAAAACTGCTCCACTTTCAGTTCTAAGAATGAAAACACCTTATTTAGAATACCTGAATAAAACTTCAAGTTCTGGAGTCTTCTCTGTAAAGTTCTGGTTGATGGAAGTATCCTTGTTTTATTAGTTCAGTATATCCACTACTACCACAACTAAATTTTAATTTTAAAGAATTTGTCACTGTGTTGCTGGTCCACTTTAGTTTTGTTGTTTTTCCATTTTTTTTCTTTTTTAAAGCTTCTATTTGATCTTCGTTGAATAATTGCTTTAGTAGTTCACAGTCTGAAGAATTGGTTTTTTTTTATTAGCTTCTTTTGGGTGGCTCTTACAGTTTTTTTGTATCGATTAGCTCTACGTTTTTCTCT
>CAJUYG010005613.1:13665-26717 GCA_910591675.1 Galerucella calmariensis
TTGATATTGTCAGTGACATTTGTATTTTCAGTTTTACTTGGTATCTTCAACTTTTGTATTTTGTGCTTTTATTAATACTTTTTTGTGATTTTGAATAGTGTATGTATGTTTTGTGTTTGTTCATTTTTCAAAAATGAATCAATATACGCGTGGAAAGACACTTCATAGCCAAACTAGAGAGGTGATTGCTAATGTTTATAGGTAAGCTATAATATATAAATAGCTATCGATTCATTTTCATTGCAAGACTTAAATTTTATGAATCAATCAAATCGTATTGGGTCACTGTTAATTTCAATAACTAGGTTTAAAAATTTTTACTTACTTTAATAAATAATAAACGTTTAATTACATCTGCATTTATATTGAAGGACCTGATAATTTAGCACTAGTGCAGATTATCGATAATTTGCATAATCATTTTAATTTTTGGTAACTAAGCCTAAACTCGACAAAGGTATCTAATAGTTAAAAGAACTGTTTGATGTAACCATACAAAAATACTTTGGCCTTCTGGCCGGAATAAAACATAATTAAATGTGGAGCATATATTATATCTTTGTTTACTTGTTTTTATAGAGTTTGTGAACAAGAAAGAGAAAATAACTCGCTTAATTTACCGCTTAAACGAAAGCTCGATCGGGTGGCCCTTTACACAGGAGTTAGTATTTCGACGATAAAAAAAATTCATAGGAAAGATCAAGAGAGGTTAGAACATAATCCTAATCAACAACTTAGTAGCCCCGGAAAGAAGAGAGCACGTCTGTCTCTTACAGTGAAAGACGATTACAATTTCCAAATAATACGCCATATGATAAGTAGATTTTATTTGGAATTCAAAGTGGTCCCGACAACTAGGAAGTTACTGGAAACATTGCAGGAAGATTCGAATTTCCCTTATTCTAGGGAAACACTTAGGGGTTTGTTGAAATCTAATGGTTTTTTTTGGCGAAAATGTCAAAATAAAAGGAAGATTTTGATGGAGCGCCCTAACATATTACATTGGGGATACAAGTATATTCGCGATATACGAAAGTATCGCCAAGAAGGGCGAAATATTGTTTATTTGGACGAAACGTGGGTAGACAATGACCTTACTTTCAAGAAATGTTGGCAGTGAGAACGTTTCTGGGGTAATAAGTAATATAGGTTCTACTGGTAAGTAGAAATAGTTTGCTAGAACTGAATTCTGACTTTCAAATTATACTGAATATAATCAATATTATCATTATTTCAGGTCGGCTGTCGTACATGCCGGATCAAAAAATGGGTTCGTCCAAAATGCCTGTTTGATCTTTAAAGCGGGACTGGCTACGGGTGATTATCATGGCCAAATGAACCGTGAGAATTTTACCCGTTGGCTTCAGGAAAAACTCATCCCAAATCTCCCAGCCAATTCGGTCATTGTACTCGACAATGCTCCTTACCATTCGGTACAAGAGGATAAAATACCGACAAAATCCTCTTTAAAGAAAGATATAGTAGCTTGGCTTACAAAAAAAGGTACCTTTCGTATTAAAATATATATGCATTAATTTAAGGAAATCCATTTATAGGTATTGATCACGATCCAACTGCCAGAAAATTTGAGTTGTTTGATCTGGTATTACTACACAGGCCACGCGAGGATCAGAAAAATTATGTTGTCGACAGGATCATAAAATCACATGGACATATACCTTTAATAACTCCTCCATATATGTGCGAATTGAATCCTATTGAGTTAGCTTGGGCACGACTGAAATTTTTAATAAGAAGTCGGAATACTACGGGAAATTTTAGCCTAACATCTCTGAAAGAAGTTACCGAAGAAGCAATGTCCCTAATAACTACGGATGATTGGCAGAAATTCTCTAGACACGTTGAGGACATTGAAGAGAAATTTTGGGAAACCTTGGAAAAGCTTATGGAGGAAATTGAACCAGTCATAATTAATGTTAGTGACGACAGTGATGAAAGTGATGATACTGATGAATGTGATGAATATGATGATCATTAGGTTATGTTTTGTACGGATTTTGAACTATCTCGTATCCATATTGAATTCAAGTTCGAATCTTAACATTATTTGTTTTTAACAAATACCGGTGTTTTGAAAAATACCTTACCTTTAGGTAAAGCAGAACAAAAATCAGTTTCCATATATAATTATTATATCAATATATAATAATTATATATGGAAACTGATTTTATATATGTAAATTATTATATAATAATAATTATTTTCAATACTTTTATAAAATAGCTACCGTACGCCATTGGTACGCAAATGTTAAACAGGCGCCATGTTTCCTCGCCTCCTACCGATTCCCCGTAGTCACAGATAAACTTGCCAAACTATAGATGGCAGAAGAAAGTGTGAACTTGCTGACCATGCTTATGTTTTCTTATTAAAGGGTGTATTAAGACAGTGGAAACAACCTGTATGTTATACCTTCAGTGGTGGGCCATCTAAAGCTGCAGTACTAAATAATCTTATAGTAGCCATTATTAGAAAGTCGCATGATATCGGCATCAATGTGATTGCTACTGTATGCGATCAAGGTAGTACCAACCAGTCTGCTTTCAATCGATTATCAAAGGAAACCAATAAATTCCATAAAAGAAAAAACATCGAAAACAAGCTTTGTGGATTCCTGGTGGATGATCAGGAAATTGTTCCTCTTTATGATACTCCTCATTTATTTATTAAAAAAAGACTTAACTTTTTTCCTTAAATAATAAAAATCTGGTTGCCAAGTGGGAACAAATAGAACAATATTATCTCCTAGATTGTGACGATGAGAATAGAATTTGCAACAAACTGACAGATCAGCATATCATGAAGGGAAAAATTAACAAAATGAAAGTCAGTTGATGCACCCAAGTCTTCAGCTACCAAGTTTGAATGATTATGAAGAAAATCATTACTTGGAGTATGTCTTAACACAACTAAAACATATCTATTCATATAATTATTGCACTTGAAATTTTTTTGGGTGTATCCGAAATAAATTATTCGGGGAGGGAAAACATGCTCAGTGCTTCTCATTTAATTGCTTTCTTCAAATCATTGGTTATAAACAATTTTATGTCGGCTCACTCACCTGGAGCTAATTGTGGAGAAGATGAGAGCACTGGTGCTTTAGTGAACGTTCAAGGTTTCTTTTAAGGGACATTGAAGCAGTGAGTTCTTTAGAGGTGGAAATACCTGAAATACCCTCAAATATTTTATTACATAGACGAAATAAAATTTCAAAATTTAAGGCTACATATATTGCTGGCTTTATTGCTAAAAAAATGATTCGCACAATTCAATGTTTAAATTGTAGGGACAATTGCCTGAAGAGACATTCAGACAGTGATACAGACTTCATAGATGCCAGACAATATGAAAAATAATAACTGGTAAAACCTGGCAACTATTTCCATTTTTTGGTTGCTCAGTCAATTTCAAGACTATTTTACTTGATTCCTCGTCTGTGTCATTGTTTGAATATTTCTTCTGTTCTAGAAAATATTTTGAAAGAACAATTGAGTTTCCAGAACATAAAGATTCTGCCAACAAACTTATTAAAATAATTGTCAGGTGTTGTCTGTATTTTTGGTGCAAACGGATTAAGCTAGTAACTAAAGGAAAATATGAGAAATTCACGAGATTTTTAAATGAACATCCAAATCTTGAGAGAATTGACCCAATTAAATTGTCCGCATATAAAAAATTTCAAGCAATGGTAATAAGATCAAAAGCTCAAAAAAAACCAGTAAATGACTCTTCAAAAAATATATAGTAGGTATAATATTATGAAAAGGGTGCTTTTTGTTAATGTATTCTTGTGAAATAAATTGAATAATAAAGCAGTTTAGATTTTTTACTGCAAACATCAGTTAACTAACTGATCAGTGTACCTAATCCATCATAAAATGCAAATATTTTATACTTATAATTGATTAGGCTTGTGAAAGCTTAAGTAGTGGCGGTTTTTAAATTCATCAGGTTTTATGGATTGTATCAGTAGTTTGATTAATTGCAGTAATTCTGCTAAAAAAGGATTTCTCATGAAACGTTTTCCTAGAGACCCATCTAGAAGAAAGGATTGGCTTATTAAAATTGGAAGAGATACGTGGACTCCAACAGACTATTGTCTAATTGTTATATCTGATTAATAATTATTGTTATTCACTATTGGTATAAAATTTAATGTAAGATTTTGTTTAAGATTCATTTTGCTCCTGAAATGTGGGAGAAACCACGTGTAGATGGCAAGAGAATTTCAAAGTCTAATGCTGTTCCTACAATATTTTCCTTTGTGAAACCAAAACCCAAAAGGAAATCCCCAGTATCAAGGAGATTTGATTCTCCGAAAAGAGCTAAACGTTTGTCAGGTAAGCAGATATCTGTTGGTAATTACAACAGATTACCACATAACAATGAAAAACTCTTGGTTTTTGCCATTTGTTTCAATTATAGAATGATTATAGTATACTAATTTGTTCTAGGTGAAAATGTAGCTCTAGATGAAACTGTGCCAGAGGAATTTCCAGAACCATCTACTTCAAATTTAGCTTTGGATGTAGAATCTGGTCAACAATTGTCAATATCTAAAAGCAGTTTGAGAGAAGACAGTTTATGTACAGCTCCCTCACCAGTAATATCAGAAATTGGTCCAATAAGTTTTAGTTTTAGTGGACAATCACTCTTCAGATGTATCCATTTCCTTGATAGATTATTGCAGAGCTAATTTTATTACATTATTGTCATTTCCCCCACACACCTCCCACCGACTCCAACCACTAGATCGAGGAGTATATGGTCCTTTTAAGAAGTATTTTAATAACTCTGCAGATCAATGGATGAAGAATAACCCAGGGAAGCGCATGACCATCTATGATTTACCTTCAATTGTTAGAGCATCACTTCCTTTAGCTACTACGCCATCAAATATTCTAGCTGGTTTCTCTTGCACCGGCATTTGGCTTTTTAATCGTGAAATTTTCCAAGATTGTGATTTTCTACCATCTACAGTAACCGATAGACCACTAGATAACGAGCATGAATACCAAATAAAATCACCAACAGTAGTTGAACCTGCCAACTTAAATGAAAGTCAACCAGGACCATCGACAGCCAGAGACACTACTCCTTCGCCTCAACCAGGACCATCGACAGCTAGAGACACTACTCCTTCGCCTCAACCAGGAGCATCGACGGCCACGGACATTACTCCATCACAATCACAACCGACAGCATTCATTACACCTGATATTCTGAAACCATTACCTAAAGCAGATGTCTCTAAATCCAGGAAAGGGGGACGAAGGAAACTTAAAACTGCAATATTGACCGATACTCCAGAGAAGATCTTAATTGAAGAACTACATTTCAAGAAAAAAGTTCCAGTAAAACGCAAAATTGGACAAAAGGACACAAAAAACTCCGCAGGTTTCAAAGTTACAGTTTCAAAAGTTACGGGCAAACGAGTGAAAAAGTTAAAAAAAAGCCATTAGAAAATTATTCTTCGGATGATGATGAGAGTTTCTGCTTAGTGTGTTCTGGACCGTATTGTGCGAGCACCGAGGATTGGATACAATGCAGAACATGTAAAGAATGAGCACATTTAAACTGCACAAACAAAAGCCTATTTTACGTTTGCATAAACTGTATTTCTGATGACGAATAACAAAACCAAAATTTTTATTATTGTTTAAAAATGTAGCTGATTTTGTTATTATTATCTCGCTTTGAAATAAAATATATACGTTTTTGTATTGTATATAAAAAATAAATTGATTTTCAATTCGACTGTTTTTTTATGAAGCTTTCTTAACTTCTTGCATCATTGTAGATATGGTCGTTACAATTAACACCGCCCTTGTTACTATTGACACCAGATTGGTGGCAGTTGTAACAGTTGTCGAAGTGTACTAACAAGTCGTCTAGTTTTGTAATAGCAGAATTATCATGAGATTAAATTCCGAAAAACTAAACTCAACTTAGTACACATTCTGAAAAAAGTAAATTCAACTTTTCAAAAAGTAAGGTTAACTAAAGAAAAATGGAAATGTAAATTTTGTTACAATTGACACCGGTCTCCCCTAGATATAACTTTTTGCGATGGGTGGGGGGAGGAAATTTTTTTATAAATCTAGATTTAGGTTTTTGCAATCGTCATTCTTTTGTTTCAGCATGCCTAGAGTTTATAAGAAAAAGCTTGGTGCACACGGAAAATGCAATTATAATTCAGAGTTTGTGCAACGAGATGTAGCCGCCGTGCGTATTGGCAGGATGTCTATGCGCCAGGCTTCGGTGCAATACGGGGTTCCGTTCTCGACGGTTCAGAGGAGGGTGCGAGGAACACATTCCCTGAAATATGGTCGTCAACCTGTTTTGTCAGAAGAAGAAGAGGCTCATATCGTTGAAGCGTGTAATATCTGCGCCGAATGGGGATTACCTTTAAGATCAACAGATATCAGTATTATTGTGCAACAATATCTGATTACGCAGGGCCGCACTACCAGATTTAATGAAAATAAACCAGGCAATGACTGGTTTAAGTGCTTTATGAGAAGAAATCCTGCGCTAACATTAAAATTAGCTGAAAATACCAAACGAGCCAGAGCAGGACTAAGTTATGACATGATTGAAGAATATTTTCAAAATTTGAAAGAAACGTTGAAAGATGTCCCTCCTGCTCATATCGTTAATTATGATGGAACAAATTTTGGGGACGACCCAGGAGCGGTTAAAGTCGTGACAAAAAGGGGATCCAAACACACATTCAGAACCATTGATACTTCTAAAAGCAGTACGACTGTTATGTTTGCCATAGCAGGATGGGGCCTTACTACCACCATATGTGGTATACAAGGCGAAACACATGTACGGGGGATGAACTGAAAATGGCGTAAAAGGAGCGAGGTATAATCGAAGTGTTAGCGGCTGGTTCGATTCTGACCTTTTTGATGACTGGTTCAGCAGTATCGCAATACCGTACTTCCGAAAATTGACGGGTCCGGAGGTGCTGTTGGGAGACAACTTGAACAGTCATCTCACAGTAAGTGTCGTCCAGAAATGTGAAGCCAATAACATTAGATTCGTTCTCCTTCCCCCTAATGCCACACATTTGTTACAACCGCTAGATGTAGCCTACTTCAGGCAATTAAAACGTGCTTGGAAACAAAATCTGGAGCAATGGAAACAAAAAAATCGAGGAGTTCTTCCTAAAACAATATTTCCGCAGCACCTCAAAAAAACTATCGACACCATTGGAATACGATCAGCAGAAAACTGTATAGCTGGTTTTGAAGCTTGTGGGATAATTCCCTTTAATCCCAAAAGTGTTCTTTCTAAAAATTCCACGGAACGTTCAACCCGATGGAACACAAGAGCGAGCGTGGAGCCAAGCAATTATTGATCACCTCGAGCAATTAAAAACGGGGCCTGGAGGCAGTGCACTGCTAAGAAGAGGCAAAAAGGTGAACATATCACCTGGAAAAAGCATTGTCACTGCTGATTTGATTATCAACTCTATTACTGATGAGGAGCCAAAAAAGCGTTCAGAAAAAAAGGCAACTGAACATTTTTCATCAAGCGAAGGTGAGCAAGGAATCGTATAAAATGTGAACGACAGCGAAGAAGAAAATATAGAACCATTGTACTCCTTGAGTACAAATAGCGAGGAGATAAAAATTGGAGATTATATAGTGGCTAAATTTCCCACCCCAAAAAGAGACCGACATTTTATTGGGAAAGTGGAATCGATTGCAGACGAAATAACAATAAATGTTCTCCGGAAAAAAGGCCTAGAGAAAGGATATTTTGTTTATCCGGATATTCCGGATTTGTCAGTGATAAGCAAAACTCAGTTTATACGTAAAGTTACCTTAAAATTTGTAAAAAGAGTCACTCAGGTATTTAAGTTGAGACCCAGTGAGTTCCAAGAGTTAGAATAGCCAAAACAAATATTTTTTACGTTTCACTTATTTTCCAATGTTTTATTCTTATTTTATTTATTCATTTGTATTTCTTCTGTGTTGTTTTATAATTATTTTGTAAGGTTGTTTTTTCAATTTGAAGAATGTTACGTTTTGTTTTGTTTTCTTTATTGTGATAATATATGAAATGAATGTTGAGTTTGTCTATTTTCAGTGTTTTTTTTTGCTCGAATTTTCATCTTGTACTCATTTTTGTTTTTTAAAAACATTAGTAACGATTCACTTTGCCCCAAGTGCTTTAAAAGTAAATCAATCGTTCAGTTTAATACCCGGAGTGGCAACATTGCCTTCGTACTGTTAAGAAGTTATTAAATTTTTCTCTACCAATTTTGCATAAAATTCCAGTTTTTTGCAAATATAAATATTGGAAGCTTATACAACAGCTATTTAAGGTGATTGGGATAACATTGTGATAGTTTGATAGCGTGTTATTCTCCGAAAAATACAAGTATATAGTAAGTAAATATTTCAATAAAAATATATTGGCTCGTTACCAGATTAGATATATTGAAGATAACAATCAAAACTACACATTAATTGTTTTTGGTGTTGCCAAGTTTACTTAAAACCGTGAGGTTGCCGTTAATTAAAAGCTGCTCATATATTGTTTGAAAATGGATCAAATAAAAAATATGCTGGAAAATATACAGCTCAGGTTGGATCAGATGGATACCAAGCTTGATAAATTAACTTCTGAGTTAGTAGAATTGAAACAAGAAAATACAGCACTTAAAGCTCAAAATCTGGAACAAGAAAATAAAATAGATACTCTAGAAAAGGAAATAAGAAGGAGGAATCTAGTGATTAAGGGTGCACAAGATAAAGAGAATGAAACCCGCGAAGAAACAATGGAAAATTTTAACCAAATACTCCAGAGGATGGGAGTTATTATCGATCTTAACGTGGATATAGATTATATAAGACGAATTGGGAAATACGATATGAATAAAACTAGGCCAATATTGGATAAATTAACTAAGGAATATAAAAAATTTGAAATTTTGAGGAAAACTAAGGAGTTGAAAGGAACAAAGTTGTGGATTGACCACGACTACCCCAAAAAAGTCCAAAATAAACGTCAAACATTAATTCCCCAATTGAAGGAGGCATGGCAAAAAGGATATTGGGCACGTATGAAATATGACGAGTTGGTTATAAATAACAAATCCTCACAGAAAAGAAGCCGTGACCACGATGATTCCCCGAATAATAAAGCAAACAAAGTGTACAAATCGACTCCAGGTGTTTCAAAAAACTCCTCATAAGTTTCTGGAATTGTCATGGATATGGAAATATTAATAATATGATTGAAGATCCTTCCTCATTTTTTGACATTTTTTGTTTATCTGAGACTTGGCTTTCTAATGGTGTTTCAAATGTTCCTCCATTCTTATCCAATTTTAAACTGCAACTAAAGAGAAATCATTGGGGAGGCCAAGTGGAGGATTGTGTATATTTTTTAAGGACTATTTTGATGTAACTGTATTGTACGAATCTACTTCTTTCATTTTCTGTTTATTTTATTTGCCCAATTATAGATTTATCTTATGTAATGTATATTTCAAACCGTCTGTCGAATTGGAGTATATTCTAGATGAATTCCATGCCTCCCTAAATGAAATAATTGAAAAATATGTAGATTCATTAATTATTATTGGAGGCGATTTTAATTGCAGAATATCAAATCAGGGTATTATAGCATCAGAGCTTATTGAACATTCTAATCTTTATGGAACCAGATTAAGCTGTGATACTCTTTGTAACACCAGAGGAAGAAAACTACTAGATTTTATGTGTGTAAATGGATTTTCTGTACTTAACGGTAGAACTACACTTGATACTCCAGCAAAATTTACTTATGTTAGTAAATTGGGCAAGAGTGTGATTGACTTGGTATGGGTTAATGATAATGATTTTTTATCCGACCATTTTCCGATTAATATTTCACTAAACCAAATTACAGAAAATACTAATAAGCTTATTTTTAACAAGGAAAAACATTGTGTTTTCAGTTGGAACGATACCATCTCATTACAATATAAAATAAGAATGCAATCTGCAAATAGAGCTTATTTTATTCCCGATTGTGATAAATCTTTTGACAATCTCTGTAGTGCTATACGTGAAACTGCGGTGGATCTGGGATTATATAAAGAAAATGTAACAATCATAAATCAACATGATAGGAGGAAAAACAAACCTTGGTTTGACATATCATGCAGGGAAGCAAAGAAAAATATGCAAATGTATTTAAAATTAAATAAAAAACAAAATTTTCCTGACGCATTAAAACATTCTTATATAACTGCCAAGTTGGCTTATAAAAATTTAATCAAAACTAAAAAAAAAAGACTACAATTCTCAAATTCTCTTTAGATTGTCAAATGTATGTGACTCCAAAGAATTTTGGTTAACGGTTAAACAGTTTCGGAATGCCAATTCACATAAAAATTTGACGGTACAGATATGGGAAGAATTTTATGAGAATATGTACCCACCACAAGTGAATTATATAACTAATTTTCAAGACGCGCTTCATCCATATTTGGACTCTTCGTTTACGATGGATGAAATTTATACTGTTCTTAATAGGTGTAAAAATAATAAAGCTCCAGGATCTGACGGTATCTTATATGAATATTTCAAAAATTTACCAAATAACTGGGTATTGTATCTTAATTCAATGTTCAACACAATATTTGATTCTAGCATAATTCCTAAGTCATGGTCGAAAATATTACTTTCAATGCTACATAAAGGTGGCCCCGTTGAAATTCCTGAGAATTATAGAGGACTTGCGTTGATCAACTGTTGTGCCAAAATTTTTACTACTCTGATTCTTCATAGATTATCCGCTTGGGTTGATGATTGCAGAATCTTGCCTGAATGTCAGTCTGGTTTCCGTTCAGGACGGGGATGTATTGACAATGTATACACCTTGAGCTCTATTATTAACCTACATATTAGACACAGAAAAAGAAAAATATTTGCAGTATTTATAGATTTTAAGAGGGCATTTGACTCAATAACTCATTCGTTGCTATGGATAAAATTATTCAATTTGGGTGTATCTGCAAAAATAATACGTGTAATTGTAGCTTTATACAGGCAAGCTAATCTGCAAATAGAAAGTGCTGATGGTTTAACTAAAGAATACCCGGTAACGACAGGAGTTTTGCAAGGAGAACCTTTAAGTCCCCTGCTTTTCGCCTTGTTCATTGCCGATTTTGAAAAAAATTTTTATGATCATGGTGCTCAGGGTGTGAACATTGACGATAAGAACGATGTATTGTGTTTGATGTATGCAGATGATCTGGTTATCCTGGCACAGTCCGAAATTGATGTAGCGAAAAAATTGAATATCTTACAAAAGTACACTGCATTGAACAACTTGACTGTTAATTTGAAGAAAACTAAAATAACCCAGTTTAGCCGTGGAGGTTTTCGTCACTCTAAATGTAATTTTTTTTTCAATAATGAATTAGTGTCTATGACGAATAAGTATGTTTACTTGGGTGTGACATTTACCTCGAGTGGGCTATTCAATGAAATGGCCACAGTTATCTGTGAAAAGGGTAAACAGGCTGTAGCAGCTATTCTTCCCATAATGGCTAAGGCTAAAATCGATACTTGGTGCCCGAGAATTAAACTGTTTGAATCATTGGCTCTTAGTACGATGTTCAATTGTGTTTCTGTCTGGGGACTTAAATATTTAGAAATTCTTGAAAGAGTGCAACTATATTTTTTAAAGAGAATACTTTTAATATCTTTTAATACACCCGATGCTATTGTTCGAGTAGAAACGGGAAGAGTAAAATTGGCTTACAATGTTTTTAAATGTTCACTCAACTGGCTACATAAACTATCTCAGATGGAAAATGATCGTTACCCAAAGTTGTGCTATAACCAACAATTAAAACTAATTGACTCATGTGATACCAAGTACAACTGGTCAAGGCAAATGAGACAGTTTTTCATTGATTTGAATGTATTAAATTACTGGAATAACTTTCCATCTTTCAATTTTTCTTCCTTAAAGAAAGATGTTCTAGCTAAATATTACACACATTTGCACAAGGTGGATGTTAATATTGTGTCTAGGTATTCTCATATGTCTTTATACAGTGTTTTTAATGTTTCTGAAGCACCGAGTCCATATTTACAAAAAAGTTACCTATCCAAGTCACACGCACTCTGGCCCAACTACGTATGGCTAATAATTATAAAATTAAATTTACCTTTAACGGTATTGTTTATTATATTGACCCGAAATTAGTTTGCTCTATATGTAACAATCGAGAAAAGGAAACTCTTCTACATGTTGTATTTGAGTGTCCCATAAATACTGTAATGAAGCGCAATACCCCTTGTTTACAGAATGTAGATGCTTTAATTAAAGCTGGAAAGTACAGTCCCATAAAATGCAAGATTCCGCACCCATTGAACATTGATAAAAATGTATATATACAGGGTGAATCACGACCAACGGGATGGAGGTTTATAGCGAAACGGTGAAAGTTTGAGGATGTTTTTCACTTTATTAGTTTGTACATTCATATAGGCTACATTTTAAAATTATTTTGAAATATACAGGATGTTCCAATAAAGTGTGGCGTATCAAAGTTATATTTTTTCTTATGGGACACCCTATATTTTATTGCATTTTCTGATTGCCCCTAAAAAATAAAGTACTTTTTCATAATGGTTCCCTATACCTAAATACAGAGGGTTCCGAGTTATGCTGACTTTTTTAAAAATGTGAACATTCCGAAAAAAATTAATAACTCATTGATATAACAAATTCTAGCGAATATTCTCTTACATCTAAATAGTTGGACATTTGTTGAATGTATTTCACGATTGAGTACTAAATATCTATTCACAGGGTGTTCAGAATTTTCAGTTTAATTATTGCATCCTTCAATGGGTAATATCGGGCTTAATTTGAATGGAACACCCTGTACTTTGATAATTCACCATGTTCAAAAAAATGTCCTCTTTCGAATAGTATAAGGGTGTCCTATACCTATGTATTATACTTTTCGTGCAATTTACAATTTTCTTAAATTGTATGGAAA
>CAJUYG010005614.1:0-13563 GCA_910591675.1 Galerucella calmariensis
GCAGATTTCGTTGTTGATACGCGATGACAATGGTCATTTTTTTGTTTAAACTACACCAATTCATTATCTTTTGTTCACCTTTTCTGGTGAATTATTGTCATACTATTATTAAATTACAAACAATTATTGCTAAATACCTTCATCCCAAAGTTACATTGGAGAGAGTACAAAACAAAAGCTATAAAATTATATTGCTTCAGGGAAGAACAAGTATCATTTGTAATACCCCTAGAGTCATATAACAGCGAAGCTGATACAGAAACTCAAAAGTAATTAAGTGCTCAATAAAATTCTATCAGCAACAAGCTTGCATGAGAATACTGTTAATACTAGTCACTTCTTGGAGTCGTATTTTATACAATTTTCCTTTATATGAATACTTTCCAATGATAGTTTATTGAAAATATACTCATCTTTCTCTAGGTGGATCTATTATCTTGTCATCTCTCACCATGAAGGAAAATTTTTATGTTATAAAGGTGATAACAGAATCAATCAATTTTTAGTGTGATCTGTTAAAAAGCTTGCAAACAATATCTTTTAGGAGATCAAGGTTATCTGTTGCATGCTGCAAGCAGTCTTCTCATTATTAGATTTGTTATTTTTTGAAATTTGAACTAGAGGTCAAGGTTATTATTGATGCAACTGCCAAACTAGGACCATTGAATGAGAATGTGATGAGAGATGTCACATCAGTTTGTTTTGAAAACAAAATAGACTAGCCTATAGAAGTGAGAGATTATAGGATAACCTAGAATGAAAAAATGCAAATCAAAAATCGATCTGTTTCGGATTTTTTTTATTTGCTGTCAATTTGGCTGATAATAAATCTATGCATCACTTTTTGGTCGCACTGTATGTATTTATACATTCATTCGAAATTATGCGACGAACTTCAATTACGTTATTGAGTTTTCCACTTCCAATCCAACGGCTGTAATTATTCTTGGAATTTTAATTAAAAATCTAATGATGATTTATTAAAGGTAAGCGAATTTCCTTCCGCTTCCGATCTAATAATTCAAAATACTTTGATAATTCAGAGAACTCTTTTAATGAAACTTGCGAAGATTATTTCATTATTGGCTAGAGAGACGTATCAGAGTTGTGGAAATAAGAATAAAAAATTAATCTAGAAATGAATCCAATCACGGAGAGAATTATTTTAGTGGAAAGTAAAAATTACTAGTTAAGCTTTATTTAAGTGATAGGGAAAATATTCCCAATCTACAGGGTATCTTTCCAATGATTTCATATATAGGGTTGTCCAAAAAAACCGGAATTTCCTTTTTTATTGCTATTTTTTTTATTTATAGGTCGATTTTATTGATGTCGGTTTTGTTTAAAAGATAATTGATGAAGACACACTACTAATCTAATATTTCGCGTTTTGTTTAAAAAACAAAATGGCGGAAACATCCAAACTTTACCAAACTTTAAAACTGACTGGAAATTTTTTGTTTCGCACTGTATATGTTTGCGAATTATTTTACGAAAGTTCAGACATTTGTGAATGTAACGAGAGGTCAAACATAGAAATGGGTCAAAAATTGTCTGATGCATGGCTCGAAAAAAACAAAATAATACATATATGGGAAATAGTTATCATTGAAATAATACAAAAGACATTTAGTAATAACCGGTGATAGGTTCAGTTTCCAGGACATTCAAGAAAATACGAATTGGTCCATTTTTGTCCTGCCACAGCGTGTTTGATTTTTTAAATAATGGAAAACTTAAGCGCACTAAGAATTTTTGCAATGCCCCTTGTATGATTACAGTGAATTCAAGTGATTGATGAAATACTAGACTTCTTTCTTATATTGGATTGAAACTACACTCACCGGCACGAAAAACGGAGCAGTTGAATTTTTTTAAACAAACTTCAAATTTTAATGCTTTGTGATGTTTTATTATTATAATATCTTGAAAATATTTTTCAACAACAATTGAACCTTTATTTGTAGTAAAGAAATTTATTTGAGTTAAAATAATAAACCCCATAGATCTTATTACTTGGCCGTAAAGTGCAAGTGCATAGTTGGCCATGAATTTTGAGAAATGTGACAGATCCAACGTGACAGATACGTGTTAAATTTGTGATGCGTTTATTAAATCTATAGTGATACATTTATTTAATCTAAAAAATATGTCTGTTAATCCCGAAACAGCGGCTGCTATTGTTGCGTTGCTTCAAGATGGGAGGAGTGAACGATATGTTGCCCGACAGTATAATGTATCCAATAGCACTGTGCACCGTGTTTTTACACGCTTTTTGGAAACTGGAGCTTACAATAGACGACCTGGAGCTGGTCCTTAACGCAGAACTAGCGCTCGTTTTATCACCTTACAAAGTCTACGAAATCGTCATGCTACAGCTGTTGAAATCAGAAATCAACTTCAGTACGTCCGGCAAACTAATGTAAGCGAGCGGACAGTTAGGCAAAGACTCAGGGAAGCCAGCCTAACCAGTCGTAGACCTGCGACAGGCCCAGAACGTCTTAAGCATCATCGTGTTGCACGACTTCAGTTCGCCAGAATTCATGAGCACTGGGGTGAAAATGAATGGGGGCACGTTTTATTTACTGACAAGTCCAGATTTAGCTTACGGTCTCCAGATGGCCGTGGGAGAGTATGGCGAAGGCAACACGAGCGTTTTGCTGAATGTACCTTCAGCCCTAGGGTAGGATATCAAGGGGGATCCGTTATGGTGTGGGCCGGAATTTCTCTGGAGGCACAAACAGAATTGTACATCCTTCCGAGAGGCTCCTTAACTGCTGCCAGGTACATTGAGGACGTTCTCCAATATTTGGTTGTCCCTTATGTTGATTTTATTGGGAATGACTTTCTTCTTATGCATGATAACGCAAGACCTCATACTGCGAGAATCACTCAACAATATTTAAACGAGGTGAACATTCCTGTTATGAATTGGCCAGCGTTAAGCCCAGATACCAACCCCATAGAACATGTTTGGGACATGCTTGGGCGAAGAATGCGAAGTCGTGTTCCTGCTCCTTCAACTTTAAATCAGCTGCGACAAGCTCTTTCAGAGGAATGGGAACTTATTCCACAAGCGGACATTCGGCACTTGATTTTAGGCATGCTAAGAAGGATACAGGCATCAATTCGAGCACGTGGGGGCAACACCCGTTATTAATAATGCAGCTCCAAAGCTTGGGATAGCAAGTCGTTTCAGTTTTGAATAATTTAAAGTCGTTATGACACATCAGAAATTTATTTTCGTTCTGGTTTTTTAAATTATTACAAAAAGTTTTTTGTTCTCGTTTTTTAAATTGTTTGGAACACTTTTTTTTCTTCAAATAAAAGTTCAATTGTTGTTAAAATATTTTAAACATATTATTTTATTTGTGTGTAAGATATTATAATTGTAATGTATGTATCGTCGATGGATACTTGGTAGATTATAGGTGTGGAAGGGCCTCTGATTAGGTGGTGTTGCTGGTCACTTGGTGGGTCATCTTACAGGAATAAAACAACTACAGGTAGCACTGGGACACGTTGTGTTTATTACTTTAACTCACTATTATACATTAAACTACTTATTACTAACACTAATATTAATAGTAATGGTAATCATAATTATAATGGGAATCGATAGTTAGAATGCCCCTTAAAATACTATCGTTAGCATATTTATACGACGAGTCAAGTTCATCGTAAGTAAATATAAATAATACTGTTTATGTTTATTCCACGCTCTGAACTTGACTTCGTACGTGCAACCTTCCTAATTTTTATTTATATAACGATTCATGATTTATTGGAATTAGCTCCAAGGGAATTTATGTCTTTTAATATTAAATATTACTAAAACTTATTGTTTTGACTAAAAGGCATCACATAATAATGAAACATCACAAAGCATTAAATTATGAAGTTTGTTTAAAAAAATTCAACTGCTCCGCTTTTCGTGTCGGTGAGTGTATTATGACGCTCTACAAAATTTCTTAAAAGCGGTTTTCAAAGAACAGAGCGTTTACGAAGAAGCAACAACTACTTCGCTGGCTATATGCCACGACAAACATTGAATAATACTTTCAAGACTTTGTGAGGTGTTGAAATAGTATTTAACCATCACATTTGACATCTATGTTTACTTTTGATATGGGTATTTATTATTTAAAATAATTATGGATTTAACATACCGGGTGTCCCAAGTATATGTCGCTTATTTGATAAGATGATTGATAAATAAAAAGACTGCATTAAATGGCGTTAAAGTACCTTCCTAATGACCTATAAAAACATGTTTGACAGCCCTGTGGTAGCAACCCCTCACTTTGTATTTTCAAATGACACCCCCTGTATATTGTCATTGAAAATTGCGTGTCGTTATATTTGGAATACAACAATGGCACATACTTGGTATTTTTTTCAATTGATAATAACAAAAGCATTAATATTTCATGAAGTATGGATTTCAACTAAAATACCTCTGATGCAATTTAAAAAACGGACAAAAGATTACAGCAAGTGTTAAAAGTGTTGTAGATTACAATTCTAGGTTGAAGCTCACAGCTCGCAGGCATTATACCAATGAGCACGAGGTATAATGTAGATATGCCGTCTTTCGGAGGAGACGTAAAACCGAGATCCCGAGTCCATGGCTCGTTAAAGAACGCTACCACTGGTTGGAACACTAGTGGGTTCGCCAAAATTTCCGGTTAGGGGTAGAGTGCTCCCGGCGTCGGTGATTAGCCGCAGTCGCAGAAATAGACCGACGTTAAATAACAGAATAAAAAAAAAGTCTTTTATGATATAGATGATTTCAAAGAACGCATTCGTGAAGCATGTCGTAGTGTTACAGCTTGTATTGATTCTACAGGAAATAATTTTGAACACTTGCTGTAATTTTATGTTCGTTTTTTGAATGTATCAGAGTCATATTAAATGACAGAAGAGCTACCAGATTCAACATTCAAGCTGGTTCATCCTCATGCATTGATCTATCAATCTGCGATCCAGTTTTGTTACCATCACTAACATGGGACAGATCAGACTACACTTACAACGCGATCACTATCCCATCATTATATACAATAACTCTAGCTACAATAGTGGTGATGTAATCTCTCCAACATGGAATATGGAAAATGCAAACTGGAATCTTTTCTCCTCCCTAATTGCAGAAAATATCGAGCACTGTACAGTTTCTACTAAAATATAGAAGAATCACTGGAGCATCTCACAAATGTCATCACCCATTCGGCAACAATATCTATATGTAAAGCCAACTACAAACATAAAAATTATCAACCCGTCTCATGGTGGAACAACGAATGCAAAACTGCTATTGAAGCTAGCAAACATGCATTCAATAAATATTAACGATTGAAAACAGTAGAATGCAAAGTAGAGTTTCCCAGACTGCGCGCTAAAGCCAGGTTTATAATAAAAAACGCGAAACGCAATTCATGGACCGTCTTCGTATCATCGTTAAACTCATATACACCAATGACCGAAATTTGGCAAAAGGTAAGAAAAATATCCGGTAGAAAAGGAAATAATAAAATAAATAGACTTGAGGTCGAAGGGAAAAACTTAAGCAGTAACATCGACATAGCAAATGCCCTCGCTAATATTTACGAGCAGCGTTCCAATGATACAAACCAAAACGTATCATTTACTCGTCTCAAAGAAGCAGAAAATCAAAACAACATTGAAATTGAAGTATAAACTAATGATCTATTGAATTTACCATTAACAATAGCGGAATACCATGAAGCGTTATCAAATTTCAAAGACACTTCTCCTGGACCCGACCATATCCCCATATCCTATCCCCATATCTTCTCCGGATATTTAATATTATTTGGTTAGAGCATAAATTCCCAAAAAGCTGGCGAGAATCAGTGATAATCCCTATTAAAAAATCCCGAACTTCCAGTTCCAATCCTCAATCTTACCGGCCTATTTCGCTCACATGCGTAATGAGTAAACTAATAAAAAAAAATTAGCAACAGAAGATTGCTATGGACACTGGAAAAACGCAACCTAATAATCCCGGAGCAGAGTGACTTCAGATCAGGAAGATCAACATTAGATAACATCATTGATCTTGAAAGCGAACTCAATGAAGCCTTTGCATTAAAAAGTAAATGTTCAACTATGTTCTTTGACCTCACTAGGGCTTTTGATACCGCCTGGCATAACTATCTCATTAAAAAATTACACAGTTGGAATATACAGGGACATTGCCTATTATTTATCAAAAAGTCCCTACAAGACAGATCTTTTAGAGTCAAAGCAAACAACATAACCTCCAACTTAAGATTTCAAAAAAATGGTATCCCGCAAGGTTCCGTACTAAGCCCGACCCTATTCATAATAGCAATAAACGATGTTCTACAAGGAATGAAACTCCCACTCAAAGCTCGAATATATGCCCATGACCTGACCGTATACTGCAAAAGTAAAAGCCTCAAAAACAGTCAAAAAATGGCACAAGAGTTTCTATCCCGTTTAGAACACTGGACAGAGCAAACAGGTTTCACTTTTTCAACAGAGAAAACCAAATTTATGATTTTTTTGAAAAAAGAAAATTGCAGAGCATGTGAATCTACGTCTATATGAAAGTCAATTACAAGCTGACACATCTGTTATTTTTTTAGGCATGATCTTTGATGAGTCTCTCAATTGGAAATCCCACATAAACAACCTGGTCTCAACATGTCAAAAGCGACTTGACCTCTTAAAAATGCTGGCTAACAAAAATTGGGGTGCTGATCGAGAAACTTTACTAACGCTTTACCGCACACTAATAAGGTCTAAGCTAGACTATGGATCAATAGCCTACACGACAGCAAGTAAAACACTCCTGAACCGGTTAAACAGCGTTCCCAACGCAGCTTTACGAATTATAACAGGCGTATTTCGTTCAACACCAATTGAGAGTCTATACAGTGAAGTGAATGAACCATCGCTTGAAGATAGAAGAATGTACCTAAGCTTAGCGTACGCGGCCAGAATAAGGCAAAGCACCTCCAACCCCACACGTCGAAATTGCGTCAAAGAAAACTTCTCCAATCTTTTTCTAAAACCAAGAGCTTCCAAACCTTTCTATGTACGAATCAAAAGTTACCTGACAAAGCTCAACTACACATGCTTTCTTAACGAATCTACTTCCATCCCTCCCTGGCAAATCCAAACTCCAGCCTGTAACACAAGCCTTTCATCCCTTGATAAATAATCTATAAATAGCAACACGATCCAAGCGAGTCTTAGGCATATACTAGCAAAGTTCCCCAATTACCTTCAGGTCTACACTGATGCCTTAAAGTTCTCAGACAAGGTTGGAGCAGCGGTAGTGGGTACAAATTCAGTCCATATGCTCAGGCTCCCAACAACTTACTCTATTTACTCCGCAGAACTTTATGCATTATATCAAGCCTTAATCCTCATAAATGCATCTGTCACTCATAGCCATCTCATTCTCACAGACTCCCTCAGCGCTTTAAAAACCTCACAAACCATTTACTCAGACCATCCTCTCGTAAATAAAATTAAACAGGTTAAAAAAGGCCACACTTGGCTAACACACAGCCATCTCTTCAGCAACGATCCTGAACCAAAGTGTGACTATTGTAATGAAACGCTAACTGTCAAGCACCTGCTCATTCAATGTCCACAATTAATGGCGAAGCGACAGCAGGCGCAGCTTTAAACATGTGAATTAGCGGACTTACTAGGACCCTCATGTAATGTGGAAAACTTGAAGACGTTTCTTAAATCAACCGATGTTCTGAATCTTATATAATTTATCTTTTTTGTAACTTTTGTACACCACAATGACGCTAATGACCTCCATGGTCGATGCGTATCAATAATAAACAAAAAGAGTCATTTTTGTTGAAATTGATACTTCATGAAATATTGATGCTTTTGTTATTATTTATTGAAAAAAGTACTAAGTATATGCTATCATTATATTCCAAATAGAACGACACGCAATTTTCAATGACAATATACAGGGTGTGCCATTTGAAAATAAAAAGTGAGGGGTAGCTACCACAGGGCTGTCAAATGTAAAATATTTTTTTATAAGCCATTAGGAGAGTACTTCAATTTCATTCAACGCAATTTTTTTTATTTATTAATTATCAAATAAGCATTATATTGCCTGTATACGATAACTTGTGACACTCGGTATAGTGAGAGACAACTAAAACCTTCACAATTTACAATTTGAAATAAATATGAAAAACATATTGTAGTTCAATTCTCTCCCAAAAAAAAAATAATAAACCGACTACTATTGAGTCTTATTTTCAATCGTATTCATCGATAAATCAAGTCAACCTTCCACCCTTTCACATGCATACAGTTTGGTTTCAATATTCCGAAGTCGATTGTTTTTGAAATCAGATCAACTTTCGCATCAGTCATTTTTGTCATCGACTTCTATCAAGCGGTGTCGCCTACTGCAACTCACATTTCGTGGGTTATAAATTTCCATCAACGTCTTCCAGTCTATGGACTGGTTGAATTTGTGAATTCGTAGATTCATATATAAACCCGCATCACTGACAATGATGCACAACCTCCTGTCTTTCTCAATTAATATGCATCATAGAATGAGTTAACTCCATGATAAATCAGGGGCGTACACAATAAAATGGAAAGGGGTACTTTTTTCACTTCAACTACGTAGATCATGAGAATAAATAAGATTAACATAATCGAATTATAGGATATTAGGATTAATAGAATCAGTTAAACTTGAAGAGTGATGGAATAGTTTATTTTTATTGTGTCACAGTTGCAAAAAAGGAGCGTTGGAATATTTACTGCACGAGCCAGCGAAGCTACATCGACAAGAGCTGGGGCGTTTATGGAAAAAATTCGATATGTTTATTTCCCAAGCCAAATTTAAAATGCATTGTCGATAGACTAGGAAGAGAATTGTATTCATATGCCACAGTAGATACACTTTGATTTTATTTTAAGAATGATCACGCACTAGACTGGCTATTTTTGATTTTGAAAGGTTTTAAGCTGTTGTTTTACTAGCCATCAGATCAGCCGCGTAATCACCTTTAGACTTTCCAAAGAATTTGGTCTACGACAGTGTGACAACATTATTGTTTGTATCCTTAACCAATGCATGGTGACAGTCTAGTACTAATACTGGTATAAGACTTAAGGGCTAGTAGTGCTTGTCTGCTATCTGTATAAATGCACACGTTTTCTCTCGAGATCTCTTCAGATACTCTGCAGATACATCATCAAGATATTTTTGTCCAAGTGACATCAAAAGTCTCTTCAAGTATACAAAGGTGGTAGTAGCGGCGACTTTAAGGTGATTTTGGTTGGTAGGCATTCCCGTGGGAAGAGTCCAACACTGTCTGGGAACTGTTTAGGGTACATTCGAACATGAGTTTCACATCTCGGCCCGAAAAAAGGGACATTAAAAGTTTCAAGTAATAATTTGAATGAAATTGACATTGGATGAAGACAAAATAAATTATTTCTCAAATTTGAGTTAAATATAAACCAAGGTGAATACTTTATAGCTGAGTACACATGACTCGAAAGTCAAGAAAACATATTTGTATTCTGTGTAAATATTAATTTATTAAAATCGCAGAGCGCTTTCGGCTGTTTAGCCATCTTCAGTGCTCACTTGCAAGTAAGTAATAAAGTTGTAAAATGTAAAAGAAGTAGATAAAGAATTAATTACTCGTCAGGTAATTTATACAAGAAACTTTGACAACACATTGACGTCACAAAGTAAAAGATCTAGGATAACATTAAAATTAAAATGATCCCCTGTTTAGGATGTATTATATATCTAGATATTAAACATTTTAAAAATTGTTAAAATTTTCTTAGACTGAACTAGGAGCACGTGTTCGTCTAACGGATGTTGAAGTGACACAGCCGTGGCATTAAATCTTGTGTTCTTCTATTTGGTAAAGCAATTAACTATTCATTGAGTGGTTTTTATATAATATTTTATAGGAGTGAAGGGTAGTGAATTGAATACAAAGCATAAATAATCTTTGGTGAGGGAAAAACATGGCTACTATTCAGCCGAAAAATGAACAAGGTCCTAAATCATCATCCTTTTGTTTTATCTATTATGTGAACCAAAGAGTCAACGCTGTACAGAGTGAGTAATTTTAATAAATCACTATTTTCATAGTAGGGAGTTCATTGTTAATGGGCGAGGAAACGGATGAAAAAAATTGAAATAGGTATGAAGAATCGGATCATATATGCAGTGAATAATTAAACTAGAGGATGGCGGCTGTAAACAACAGCAAAATGAAAAAATGAAAAAAGGTTTTTGCGATCAATACACGGTGGGATGCTCCAGATAAAAATGCATTTCATATGCGCTGCATAATTAACCTATTAATGATAATATTAGGATTATAACCATTATTACAAGCAATCTGTTTAATAATATTCAACTCATTATAATAGTTGAAATGTGAAAGTGGGACATTAAGAATTCTTTGATTGTTACAATAAAAAGCTGCCATTTTATGTTGATGAGGGTGATTTGAAAAGGATGGTATAACATGGTCAGTTTGTGTAGGTTTCCTATATATGCTGTATTCTAATTTATCCAATTTGCTAATAGTGAGGTCTAAAGAATTTAACTCACGTTCAGATTCAATCTCTAAAGTAAAAGTGATGTTGGGATGAATTGAGTTTATTTTGTTCAAAAGATTATTAGCGTTTCTGAATTACCATTAATAAAAACAAGACAATCATCTACAATTCAGTCTTTCCCAACGTGGGCGATAACGCCCCCTTGTGGGCGCTGCAGGCCTAAAGGGGGGCGGTGAGAGACCCAAAAAAAGGGGGGCGTTGTGTAGGGCCTTGGGGTCGATTTATAATTTCATCTACCTAGCTAGGAAGACTCTTAGACACCGACTGAGCTCTCGACTCTCGACTACATCTTGTGAACATCAACTAATATTAATTAAGATATAGCTCAAACTCGGTTCGATATAATAGACCGCGGGCAATCATGTTTTAACAGGTTTTTGTTAAATAATCCGATTTGTACATTCCTGTATCAATCGGCTGGTTCTATAATACTTGTTCTTGCTTGTCGAGTACGATTGGGCGTCGAATGAGATAAACGAGTTTATGCACGTTTGTCTTATTCCTGTTGATGCGTGCTGCTTAGTGCTGCCAGACGTGAGGTAAGAAATTATCGAGCAGCGTTGACAAAATTATCGGATTTTTCAGAAAATTATGTTACACACAGAATAATTTAAAACAAGGGCCCTAATAAGAAAATATTATGCACGAATTTTTTAAAATTCATTTTAATAATAATAAAATGTTTCTGGTAAAATATAAAATCTTGAAAACATAAATTATGTGATAAAATATATAAAAAAAGAAACAAAAACATACATTCTACTCATTCATTCTTCTAAACATTAACCCAACGTAACATCTCGAAAAAAATCAGACTGGGTGTTGGGTCTGTTTTCAAATGTCAACACAGCAATGTCACCTCAGCTGGAAGAAGAACTTATAGAATTGTCAACAAACGAAGAAAACGAGAACCTGTGCTGAAAATAAGTCAAATCTTTTATCAAATTATGTATGAAGGCAGCTATAATTGAAATTGGAGTGTTGGTGAAACTTACTACAGGGCGAATTGGAATATCAACCTTATCTTATGAATCTTAGGAAGACCGTATAAACGAGGCATGACTGGATTACTAGAAATCAAATTATGTGGTGCATTATATTCCTTAAAAAGATCACTATTCAATTTGATGTGTGTTTTTGTTTCACTAATGAAACTGTTAAAAGGATTCGAATTAAGTAATTTAAGTTTATGTTCAGATAGAAAGCTTTCTACTTTTTTCATGTAATCAAATTTATTTAAGATCACCAAACAATTACCCTTGTCAGCCTTAGTAAACACTTATTTAGTTTGTCCGATTCAAAGCAGATAATCCCGTCAATTTTAACTGGAAATGGTATTTAAGCGGAAAATATTCTCGTAGAAAGAGCATCGCCAAAATCAAAAAGATGCTTTTTGACCGGGATCGCCTAGTTGCACCACAGGATATCAGGTAGGTATAATACTACCGTCGAGTTGTACCACCGAATTTCCTGGAAGGATTAACGATTCGAAAATAAAGACTAATGACTAATGACCTTAACATTTTCATATAAATTAGGTTTAAGATCAAAGCATCCATATACCTATAACAATTTCTACATACAAAAATAAAAATGAGGCCTTTCTCACTAATGCTTAGAATCAAAACATCCATATGTAAGTAAATAGAAACAAATATGCGCCTTAATACAATTTATTATTAGTGGTACTGGGTATTCCCTCAATAAATACGGCTGTAATTTCGTAATGATCCACCTCGACGGTCAGTATCATCCCCAATAAAGGCGGAAATGGATTAACCCAGGTTGTCGTGGTACAACTCGGTAGTCACCTTTTTGACTACTACCCGTGACATTAAATTCCCCTAAATTCCGTATTCTGTACAATTTTATTATTAATATTAAACATACATTTCCAATTATAATGTAATATGAATTATCTACTTTGTATACTAAAACGTATTTTTAAGATCATTTTTACCAACAATTTACTTTCAGTTAATGGATACTTTTAACTTTTTTATGAGCTGAATATTTCGCTGTTCATCATTATAAATTCGATTGAACCAAATCATTCATCGATAAGCTGCTTTTTTAACAACTACTTCAGTTATTTGGGGTTCGATTAGACTCATTTTTTATGCATGACGTAATTTGAATACATCATTTTATAAATCCACTTTATTTTTCGATGAAGTGATTATATTATTATTTCAAAACCATTGTTAAAACAGATAAAAAATGAGTGTCGCGTTCTTTCATTCCTCTCCTCCAGTTGATTGATGATGAGGACAAAACATTTTGAAGAGAAGATAATATAATTCGTGAATCCTGGTCTTTTTTAATACGTCATAGCTTTTAAAAATCATGAAATGAACTGGCCGATCAACATGCCAAAACAGCGTCAACTACTGCCCCAATTACTACTCATATCCAAATTTGCAAGTATGTTGAGGCAGAAGCAAAAATACTCGTAAGATATATGTAGCAAACTCACTGGAGCTCCACCAAGACTTCCCTACTATCTATCCAGCCTATTCTCAACAGACTTCTGTATTCTGACCCCATTGGACTCTCTAGACAAGAAGTATCAATACTACGAAGACTTCGAATAGGTCACACACAGCTACTTAATGACCTCAAGCAACAGACCTTCTTGTCAAAGCTGCCAGTGCCCACTTACTGTTGAACACATCCTGGTTGAGTTTCGCCAATTCAGCACAAGCAGTCGGCAACATAATCTCAAATCCCAGCTGCAAGACATTCTAGGGGACCCAAACCAAATCGAGACAACGCTGAAATTCTTAAAAGATATTTCTCTCTATCATAAACTTTGAATTATGTTTTTTTAACTATCTCTAATTACTACTGTTTTCTGTAAGTTTTCTGTTTCTGTGCAAGTGGCCATAGTTGCCGTGCACGTAAATTGAATGGAAAAAA
>CAJUYG010005615.1:1379-13559 GCA_910591675.1 Galerucella calmariensis
TATGTCCAAAAACACTCAAATCCACTTGCAAAGCACACAAGAAGACTAAATAATGCGCAAATTCACTCGAATATGATTTAAAACGGAAGTAAGCATACAAATGGACCATTTTCTACTCTTTTCTGGTCAAATACAGACCAAAACTCGAAACAACGCTGGAAATAGTCTAAAACGATAGGAGAATACATAATGCGACTTTATTTCATCCAAATACTCTCGATTTCACGTGAATACAGCCCGAAACTGTTAACGGTTCTCTAAATGATCCAAAAACCTTTGAATCCACTCAAAAAGCACACAAGGAGACCGATTAATGCACAAATTCACTCCATTATGCTTTAAAACGAAAGTTAGCATTTAAATGGACCATTCTCCATGCTATTTCAGTCGAATGGAGACTAAAATTCGGGAGAACGCTGGAAACGGTCTGAAACAATAATAAAACAGACAATTAGACCTTTTTTCATCCGAATACTCTCGACTCCACGTAATTATAGCCCGAAACGGTCAACGGTTCACGATATAATCGAAAAACCCTTATATCTACTTAAAAAGCACTCAAGGAAACTAATTAATGCACAAATTCACTCGATTATGCTTTAAAACGAAAGTTAGCATTTGAATGGACCACTTTCCATTCTATCTCAGTAAAATAGAGACCAAAATTCGGAATAACGCTGACAACGGACTTAAACAATAATAGAACAGACAATTCGACCTTATTTTTCCCAAAAACTCTCGATTTCACGTAATTACAACCCGAAATGGTTAACGGTCCCTGAAATGATTCAAAAACACCTAAATCAATGAAAAAAGCACACAGGGAGACTAATCAATGCACAAATTCACTCGATTATGCTTCAAAACGAGAGTTAGCATTCAAATGGACCATTTTTCATACTATTGAAGTCAAATACATACCAAAACTCGGAAGAACGCTGAAAACGGTCTAAAACGATGATAAAACAGACAATTCGACCTCACTTCATCCAAATACTCTCGATTTCTTGCAAATAGACAATTTTTTTTTTCTATTTCAGTCAAATACAGACCAACATTTGGAAGAACGCTGAAAACAGTCTAAAACGATAGAAAAACACCTAATTTGACCTTATTCCATCCAAATACTCTCGATTTCACATGAATACAGCCTTAGACAGTCAACGGTTCTCCAAATTAGTCAAAAACCCTCAAATCCACTTGAAAGGAAAAAGGAAGACTGAATAATGCACAAATTCACTAGAATATGATTTGAATCGGAAGTTTGCATGCAAATGGACCACTTTCCATTCTATTTCAGTCAAATAGAGACCAAAATTCGGAATAACGCTGTCAATGGACTTAAACGATAATAAAACAGACAATTCGACCTAATTTTTTCCAAAAACTCTCGATTTCACGTAATTATAACCCGAAATGGTCGACGGTTCTTGAAATGATTCTTATGCTTCAAAACGAGAGTTAGCATTCAAATGGACCATTTTTCATACTATTTAAGTCGAATACAGACCAAAACTCGGAAGAACGCTGAAAACGGTCTAAAACGATGATAAAACAGACAATTCGACCTTATTTCATCCAAATATTCTCGATTTCTTGCAAATAGACAATTTTCCATTCTATTTCAGTCAAATACAGACCAACATTTGGAAGAACGCTGGAAACAGTCTGAAACGATAGAAAGACACATAATTCGACCCTATTCCATCCAAATACTCTCGATTTCACGTAAATACTGCCCAATATAGTCAATGGTTCTCCAAATTAGACAAAAAACCCTCAAATCCACTCGAAAAGCACACAAGAAGACTGAATAATGCACAAATTCACTCGAATATGATTCAAATCGAAAGTTAGCAAGCAAATGGACCATTTTCCATTCTCTTTCAGTCAAGTGCAGACCAAAACTCGGAAGAACGCTGAAAACGGTCTGAAAGGATGATAAAACAGACAATTCGACCTTACTTCATCCAAATACTCTCGATTTCACGTAATTACAGCCTGAAACGGTCAACGGTTCTCGAAATAATTCAAAAACACTCAAATCCACTCGAAAAGCACACAGGGAGACTAATTAATGCACAAATTCACTCGATTATGCTTTGAAACGAGAGTTAGCATTCAAATGGACCATTATTCATACTATTTAAGTCAAATACAGACCAAAACTCGGAAGAACGCTGAAAACGGTCTATAACGATGATAAAACAGACAATTCGACCTTATTCCATCCAAATACTCTCGATTTAATGCAAATAGACCATTTCCTATTCTATTTCAGTCAAATACAGACCAAAACTTGGAAGAACGCTGAAAACGGTCTAAAAGAATAATAAAACAGACAATTCGACCTTATTTCATCCAAATACTCTCGATTCCACGTAATTACAGCCCGAAACGGTCAACGGTTCTCGAAATAATTCAAAAACCCTTGAATCCACTCAAAAAGCACACAATGAGACTGAATTATGCTTAAATTCACTCGATTATGCTTCAAAACGAGAGTTAGCATTCAAATGGACCGTTTTCCATACTATTTCAGTCAAATACAGACCAAAACTCGAAAGAACGCTGAAAACAGTCTAAAACGATGGAAAGACACATAATTCGACATTATTTCATCCAAATACTCTCGATTTCACGTAAATACAGCCCAATACAGTCAATGGTTCTCCAAATTAGTCAAAACAACCCTCACCAACCCAACCCGGGGTTGGTTGTAAGTTGGCCACTTGGTCTCTGTAGTCTGCTTTGTTTATTTGCTTGCTTGCTGCTTTGCTTGTGAGTAACTTTCTGCAGCCCAGTGGAAAAATGCAACCATCGAGTGTCTGCCTCCTCGTGGCACCGCTGGATACGGTTAATGCTGCTGATCACTAGTGACAACAGTATTAGCCAACCAAATGACACTCCAACAACCCAAGCTAAGGTGTAAGGAATTGTGCCGATGGCTGAATGGCCGCAGGGAATGCGGTCGTGAACGTTCCCCTGGAGGAACCGGGCGAAATCTCCTTGTGATAGCCTTTCCCTGGCATGCGGGGCTCTGCCAGGGATGACAAAACAATTCCCTAGCTACTCGTGGGATCAGAATGGATCAGAAAAATAAAAAAAAATAAAAAAACCGGAGTATGGGCGAGAACGCTCACCTCCAAAACAACAACAGCACCGTCGAGGTAAAAGAATTTGCACCACCAGCGCCATTCGCCCCTCCCTATCCAAACCCTGCACCAGCAGCCGAAAAAACATGAGCAGCGATGCCAGTTCCTCCTCCAAAAGAGGCTCGGATCGCGTAACTCCTCAAGATAAAAAGCGCATCCGCTCCAACACCTCTGAGGAGAATCCTTCCAGAGGAAAAAGACTACGGATGAACGCTAAACCAAAAACTTACAAAGAAGCAGCTACCAACCCCTTACGGGAAGCTATCATAGACAAGGCCGATCCGTATGGTAAAATAATCGCCGAAAAGGGAGACCTTGTCAAAAGACAACTAATGGAGTCCCTGGACGAAACCGTCATGTCCGCCTCCAGCAGTAAAAAAAAGCCACCTACCTTCAAGTCGTGGTCGCACTCTGGCGAAATAATCAGAGTCACTTGCGATAATGACGAAACGCTAGAGTGTTTAAAAAACACAGCCATGGAACTCAAACCATGGAAGGAGGCTAAGCTCGACGTGGTCCACGTCGACAACCTCCCGCAGCTCACAAAAGCCACCCTCTGGGTCCCCAGTGAAGCACATGCTGACCTGGGTGACAAAGAGGATGTGCTGCGTCGGCTGCACAAACAAAATCCTGACCTTCGAGTCGATACGTGGTTTTCGTTCCACCACGAAGCGAAGATAAACCCCAAAGGACACCTCTTTGTTTTCGGCTTGGGAGACGAGGAGATGGGAGCCCTTGAAAAACGATCAATGAGGCTGAGCTACGCGTTCACTTCATTGATAGCTAAAATAAAAAAACCCAACCCGGAAAGCAGGAGCGACAAGGAGTCCAATACGGACCCCCCTCCCCCATCCGAGAAGCCTAAAGGAGCTGTTGTTTCTGAGGAGCCTGTCGAACCATCCCCTAAGATGGCGACTGACAGTCTCCTAGCAGAATTAACAGCTCTGAGCGAAGATATAGGCGACGTCGACCCACCCCCAAATGCGGACGTGGAGATGCCCTAAAAAAGAAACAACCTTCACCACCACGAAATAGCGATGGATACTGAAAAGTTAACGATTATTCAGTGTAACTTGCAACACAAAAAGGTGGCTTCGCAACACTATGCCGCTATCTTGATGTGATGCAGGATACCATAACGCTAATCCAGGAACCCTGGATAAGACAAACTAAAATCTTGGGTCTAAATAATCCAAAAGGTTCAATTTTCAGCTTTTCAAGCAATCAACAACCTAGGACGGCTATATATGTCCCTACGAACTTCAAGACCTACCCACTAACGCACTTTTCGACCTCTGACCTAACGGTTGTTAAGGTCGAATATGCGCATAAGGGTCAAAAAAAAGTATTAATACTGGCATCCGCATACCTCCCTTCAGATACACTTAAACCACCACCAACAAAGGAGCTGGAGGACCTTGTGGTTGTGGAACACTGCCTCACACAGAAGCTTGAACTGGTAATAGGTTGCGACTCGAACTCCCACCACGTCAGCTAGGGCAGCACGGATATTAACACTAAAGGTAAGTCTCTCTATAACTACATAATTAAAAAGAATCTTTGTATTATAAATAAAGGTACAAAACCAACTTTCATTAACTCTCGAAGTCAAACGAGAATAGATATTACTCTATCAACTACACGCATTTCAAATATAATATGCGGCTGGCATGTTTCCGATGATATTTCAATGTCGGATAACTACTGGATAAAATTTGAAATAAAACTTGCTCTTACTACCTCCACACTAACCCGCGACCCCAGGAAAACGGATCGGATAGAATAGTATGGATAAGACAAACTAAAATCTTGGGTTTAAATAATCCAAAAAGGTTCAATTTTCAGCTTTCCAAGCAATCAACAACCTAGGACAGCTATATATGTCCCTACGAACTTCAAGACCTACCCACTAACGCACTTTTCGACCTCTGACCTAACGGTTGTTAAGGTCGAATATGCGCATAAGGGTCGAAAAAAAAGTATTAATACTGGCATCCGCATACCTTCCTTCAGATGCACTTAAACCACCACCAACAAAGGAGCTGGAGGACCTTGTGGAACACTGCCTCACACAGAAGCTTGAACTGGTAATAGGTTGCGACTCGAACTCCCACAACGTCAGCTGGGGCAGCACGGATATTAACACTAGAGGTAAGTCTCTCTATGACTACATAATTAATAAGAATCTTTGTATTATAAATAAAGGTACAAAACCAACTTTCATTAACTCTCGAAGTCAAACGAGAATAGATATTACTCTATCAACTACACGCATTTCAAATATAATATCCGGCTGGCATGTTTCCGATGATATTTCAATGTCGGATGACTGCTGGATAAAATTTGAAATAAAACTTGCTCTTACTACCTCCACACTAACCCGCGACCCCAGGAAAACGGATCGGATAGAATATGTCCACTGTTTAAATGGAGCTCTGCGAAAAGTCGAGGAAGTGTTGCCAAACAATAAAGGAGACTTGGAAAATTACTCTGTGAACATTCAAAACTCCATAATTGGTGTCTATAAGAAGTCCAGCCCCCTTAAGCGGCTCGATCTAAGTGAAACATCCACTCCATGGTGGTGCCATGAGATTGACCTGCTCAGGAAGGCAGTGAAAACATCTTTCAACAAGGCCAAAAATACCAGACTTCCAGAGGACTGGAACGCATACAAGTTTCACCTCAGGAAGTACAAAACAGTCATCAGACAAAAACAAAGAGAGGCGTGGAGAACCTACTGTGAGGAAATCGGAGATTTCCCCCAAGCAGCCAGACTCCAAAAAGCCCTCTCCAAAGATGCCTACCGTCACATTGGTACACTAACCAAAGAGGATGGCACAAAAACTGCCAACCTCGAGGAAAGCCTCAAACTATTAATGTCAACTCACTTCCCTGACTCCAAAACCGCTAACACGGTAACATGGAAGGAAGAGGAACACCACAACCCGACGGATGATGACTGGCGGAAAGCGCGACAGATCGTCAACGCGGACGGATTAAGGTGGGCCATCTCTTGCTTCTCCCCCTTTAAATCACCAGGAACAGACGGCATTTATCCAGCTCTACTTCAGTGGAGCCTGGATGCTTCAACACCGCACCTGGTAGGAATCCTCAGATCCTCATTGGCACTGAGGTATATTCCAGAAGGTTGGAGAGAAGTCAAAGTTGTGTTCATACCAAAACCAGGAAGAATGGACTTCTCTACTCCTAAAGCATATCGACCCATCAGCCTCACATCGTTTTCAATGAAGACCTTGGAGAGGCTGTGCGAACGATATATACGAGATGCAGTGATAACGCAAAACCCATTGCACCAAAACCAACATGCATACATTCCGGGGAGATCAACCGATTCGGCTCTTAACCTTGTGGCGGGCCGCATCGAAAGATCGCTGGAAAACAAGGAGTCCACCCTGGGCGTATTCATAGACATAGAAGGTGCGTTCGACAAAACCACTTTTCCTAAGATAACGAACGCACTTGCCAACAAGAATATCCCCCAAACCATAAATGGCTGGATATATAACATGCTCTCAAAAAGAGTAATAAAAATCAGTGTAGACGATGTCACCATCAAAGGCTTGGTAGTAAAAGGGTGTCCACAGGGAGGGGTACTTTCACCACTACTGTGGAACATGGTCTTAGACTCCTTGGTCAGCCGCCTCAATGATGGCAACCTCTACACAATAGCTTATGCAGATGATCTAGTCATTCTGCTAACAGGAAGATTTGAGGAGATACTCTGTGCTCTAATGCAAGAGGCCCTCAACATCACAGAACAATGGTGTAAAGACCATTCCCTGTCAATTAATCCAAAGAAGACAAAGATGGTACTCTTCACGAAAAAAAGGAAGCTTGCAAAACATCGAGTGCCAAGGCCTCTAAATACCGGAATTAAGTTCTCATCAGAGGTGAAATATCTAGGTGTCACATTTGACAGTGAGTTAACATGGAACTCTCATTGAGAAAACAGAGTAGAAAAAGCATACATCTCTTATGAACAGTGTCGCAGAACCATCGGCCGTACCTGGGGAATGTCACCCAGGGTTACTGCCTGGATCTACACTGCCATCATCAGTCCTATGCTAACGTACGGCGCGATTGCCTGGGGAGTTAAAGCAAACCAGCTGACAGTCGTCCGTAAACTGGATCAAATTCAAAGAACAGCATGCCTCAACACAACAGGAGGCATGAGAACCACACCAACCAGAGCGATGGAGGTGATCCTTGGTCTCACTCCCCTTGACATACACATCAGGGAGGTTATTTTGATGACCATGACACGCTTACGCTCTATCGGTATACAACCTGACGTAGGATCTGGTAGATTGACACGTCACCTATGGCGTGAGGCACTCAATGAGGTCCCACTGCTGCAGGCAAATACGGACGCAATCTCACCACAATATGCCTTCCACAGGCCCTACATCAAATATAACACACAAGACACATCAGAAGAAGGCGCACTCCGCATCTTCACGGATGGCTCTAAAACCATATGGGCTCAGGATGTGGAATTTACTCCAGATCTCTGAATCTAAACATCAAATGGGCGATGGGCTGTAATGTCAGCGTTGCTCAAACAGAGCTCACTGCTATTCACATCGCCGCAAAAAAGATTACCAAAAGAAACACAGGAAATAAAATTCACATCCTCACGGATAGTAGACAAGCACTACTAGCCCTGAACAGACCACGTATCACATCAGGCCTAGTACTGGAGTGTCACCTGTCCCTGATCGAAGCCTGTAGCAACAACGAAGTCACTATAGGCTGGATCAAGAGGCACAGTAAATCGAAGGGTAACCACATTGCCGACTCACTAGCCAGGAAAGCAGCCTCCCAGAAACTCTTGGGACCTGGCACTTTCATTGGTCTGTCGGCAACGGCTATGATTGACCTAATAAAGGAACACTCCCTTGATAAGTTTAAGGGTAGATGGGACGATGCAGAAGGTTGCAGGCTTGCCAAGGAACTGCTGCAGTACCCGGACAGCAAAGTAGCCAAAAAATACGTGACTATGAACAGACAGAACCTTCGGACAGCCACGGGTATTCTGACCGGTCACTGCCACCTACGAAAACACCTCTACAGACTGGGTCTGTCTGACACTTCACTCTGTAGAGGATGTGAACAGGAAGATGAGACTGTCGAACACATTCTTTGTGAATGTCCGACACTCTCTCAATTTAGGTTTTCCGTATTCGGCGAGTACAGGCTAACACAAGCCAGCATGAGGCAGCTCACTTCCGGCCTACTTCAAACAAGTAGGCTGGATGACGAGCCAGAAGGAAGTCTGAACCTCGGAAGGATGCACAATGGGCCAATTGTGGCCTGAGTGCTGTGGGGGTCACCCACCCTTCAAATTCTTAAAGATACATATAACCCTCAAATTCACTTGAAAAGCACACAAGAAGACTAAATAATGCTCAAATTCACTCGAATATGCTTTAAAACGAAAGTTAGCATGCAAATGAACCATTTTTCATCCTATTTCAGTCAAGTGCAGACCAAAACTCGGAAGAACGCTGAAAACCGTCTGAAAGGATAATGAAACAGACAATTCGACCTTATTTCATCCAAATACTCTCGATTTCACGTGAATACAGCCCAAGACAGTCAACAGTTCTCCAAATTAGTCAAAAAACCTTCAAATCCACTTGAAAAGCACACAAGGAGACTAAATAATGCACAAATTCACTCGAATATGATTTAAATCGAAAGTTAGCAAACAAATGACCATTTTCAATTCTATTTCAGTCAAATACAGACCAAAACTCGAAAGAACGCTGAAAACAATCTAAAACGATAGGAAAACTAACGATTAGACCTTATTTCATCCAAATACTCTCGATTTCACGTAATTACAGCCCGAAACGGTCAACGGCTCTCGAAATGATTCAAAAACCCTCAAATCCACTTCAAAAGCACACAAGGAGACTGTAAAAAAAGGTAAACAAGCCGTTGGCGCTCTCATTCCTGTGATGTGTAAGGCAAAAATTGACATGTGGTACCCTAGAATCAAACTATTTGAATCTCTAGCGTTAAGCGTTATGTTTAACAGTGTCTCTGTTTGATGTCCTCGTTATTTGGATGCACTAGAAAGGGTGCAAATACATTTCCTAAAACGAATCATCTTAGTAGCGGTTAATACTCCGGACTCTGTTATTCGGATAGAAACAGGAAGAGTTAAGTTGTCGTACAATGTTTTTAAAATGACAATAAATTGGTTACTAAAGATTCTTCGAATGGAAAAATTTCGCTATCCCAGACTTTGTTTTGAGCAACAGTTACGTGTTATCAATTCCGCTACCACAAAGTATAATTGGGCATCCCAAATCAAACAATTTTTTTGTTGACGTTGAATCACTGCAAATATGGAATCAATTATCTTATGGTCATCTAACAGCACAAAAAAAACTACTATTTTCCAAATATCATACCTTCCTGTACCAATCCGATATTGCTACATCGTCAGCGTACCCTTTCATGGCTCTATATAATGCTTTTACCACAACACGTGAACCAAGCAATTATTACTGTTGAAGTCTCCAACTCAGATCACTCGTACTTTAGCTCAACTCCGTACGGTTAATCAGTTTAAAATGAAGTTCACATTAAACGGCATAACCTATAGTATAGATCCTACTTTAACATGTACTGTTTGTAACCTGGACGAGAAAGAAACTATTTTTCATATTTTGTTTGCGTGTCCGATATATACAGTTATGAAACAAAACATATCCTGTCTGCAAAATTTTGAAACATCAGTAAATGCTCTACAAAATATAAACCTATCTGAGGGAAAAACTATATGCTGCTACCTTTGGAATATTCTCAAATTGAGGTCATTTATACTCGGTGAATAGTGTATTTATTTCATTTCATTTTTTATTACAAACTGTCTTGTAAACTTGAAAAAAAAATTTTTTTGTATATTATCACACACTAACCTTGCTGTAAACATTGTTTTCTATAAGCGATAAAGTTCTTATTATTATTATTATTATTATGACGAGCCAGAAGGAAGTCTGAACCTGGGAAGGATGCACAATGGCCAATTGTGGCCTGAGTGCTGTGGGGGTCAATTTTTTGATATCTACAAAGTAAAAAATTATCTTATCGAATACTCCTCGGGTCTTGATAAATACTCAAAATTTTGTCGTAGAGAATCCTTCAAGCGTGTTGCTCAAAGATAATAGCCCTCGGCCTTTGGCCTTGGGCTATTATCAAGCAACACGCTTTCAGCATTCTCTATGACAAAATTATCTCGGTATTATCAAGACCCTAGGGGTATTACTACTGAAAACAGTCTAAAGCGATGATAAAACAGACAATTCGACCTTATTTCATCCAAATACTCTCGATTTAATGCAAATAGACCATTTCCTAATCTATTTCAGTCAAATATGGACCAACACTTGGAAAAAGGCTGAAAACAGTCTAAAACGATGGGAGAACACATAATTCGACCTTATTCATCCAAATACTCTCGATTACACGTAAATACAGCCCAATACAGTCAATGGTTCTCCAAATTAGTCAAAAAAACCCTCAAATTAACTTGAAAAGCACACAAAAAGACTCAATAATGCTCAAATGCACTCGAATATGCTTTAAAACGGAAGTTAGCATGCAAATGAACCATTTTCCATCCTATTTCAGTCAAGTGCAGACCAAAACTCGGAAGAACGCTGAAAACGGTCTGAAAGGATGATAAAACAGACAATTCGACCTTATTTCTTCCAAATACTCTCCATTTTACGTAATTACAGCCCGAAACGGTCAATGGTTCTCTAAATAATTCAAAAACCTTTGAATCCACTTAAAAAGCACACAAGGAGACTAATTAATGCACAAATTCACTCGATTATGCTTTGGAACGAGAGTAAGCATTTAAATGGACCATTTTTCATACTATTTCAGTCAAATACAGACCAAAACTCGGAAGAGCGCTGAAAACGGTCTCAAACGATGATAAAACAGACAATTCGACCTTATTCCATCCAAATACTCTCGATTTACAAACAATTCGACCTTATTCCATACAAATACTCTCGATTTAATGCAAACAGACCATTTTCTATTCTATTTCAGTCAAATACAGACCAAAACTCGGGAGAACGCTGAAAATGGTCTAAAAAAATAATAAAACTGACAATTGGACCTTATTTCATCCAAATACTCTCGATTTCACGTAATTACAGCCCGAAACGGTCAACGGTTCTCGGAATAATTAAAAAACCCTTGTATCCACTTTAAAAGCATACAAGGAGACTAAATAATACTCAAACTCACTCGAATATGATTAAAATCGGAAGTTAGCGAGCAAATGGACCATTTTCCATTCTATTTCAGTCAAGTGCAGACCAAAACTCGAAAGAACGCTAAAAACGGTCTAAGAGGATAGTAAAACAGACAATTGGACCTTATTTCATCCAAATACTCTCGATTTCACGTAATTACAGCCCGAAACGGTCAACGGTTCTCGGAATAATTCGAAAACCCTTGTATCTACTTTAAAAGCACACAAGGAGACTAAATTATTCACAAATTCACTCGAATATGATTTAAAACAGAAGTTGGCATTTAAATGGACCATTTTTTATACTATTTCAGTCAAATACAGATCAAACCTCGGAAGAACGCTGAAAACGGTCTGAAACGATGATTGAACAGACAATTCGACCTTATTTCATCCAAATACTCTTGATTTATTGCAAATAGACCATTTCCTATTCTATGTCAGGCAAATACAGATCAACACTTGGAAAAACGCTGAAAACAGTCTAGAACGATAGGGAAACACATAATTCGACCTCATTTCATCTAAATACTCTCGATTTCACGTGAATACAGCCCAAGACATAAATTAGTAAAAAAAACCTCGAATACACTTGAAAAGCAAACAAGGAGACTAAATAATGCACAAATTCACCCGAATATGCTTTAAAACGAAAGTAAGCATGCAAATGAACTGTAATGTATGTATCCTACTATGGATACTTGGTGCATTAGAAGTGTG
>CAJUYG010005616.1:0-13556 GCA_910591675.1 Galerucella calmariensis
AATAATGTTTGAATTTAAATAACATTTTTTATTTTTTTAATGTTTGGTTACAAAGGAAACAAGTAGCTTGCGAACTCGGAGGGCCGTCACAATGCGTCGTCCAATCAGGTCGGTTGTAATGGATGAAACAAGGCAATCGTATTTGTAGTTGAAAATTTGCTCGATATTCATTGGGAAGTTTATGCCACATTTCCAGCAATTCCGAAGGTCTTACACACTCTGTTAGATATTCAATGGGAAAGTGCTTTAGTTCTTCGGCAGTGAAACTACTCAATGTTTTTCCATGGTAGATATGTTGTAGTAATAGTTCCGTCATTGTTGTAGAAATTTCAAACACAAATGACCGCAATTGATTTGATCATAGTTTTGATATTGGGTATTGTTGTAAAAAATTCTCGCACTCTTTCCAAAATATTTAACAACTTCTTTCGGAGGCTTCAAGTTACCAAATGAATCGAAATACTCTACATTGTTGTTTATCTTTCGGTAAGCTACCCAATGACTTCCGCTATTCTCAGAGGTGTCCAAATTAACCACTGCGCATTCTTGTTTCCGGGGGCCGGCTTTGGGGAGAGTGTCTCGCATGAAAACTCCTCGAAAATGCGGTATTTTAAGCGATTTTGCGTATTGTGTTATGTCAAAGTTGGTTAATGCGTGATTGGGTAGCTTTATTGGTTTTTTTGCTTTTTCAAATACAATCCGAAGCCGCCTTTTGGATACTTTTTCAGATACAGGCCAGATCCTACACGTTCCATAGCCTTATTATGTCGTACATCTTCTTCCAATTTCTTTTGCGCATGCTTTGCGTCAATGACAGTTTTAGCAATCCCAGCAGCAGCACCACCTGACAAAGCTCCGAGTGCCGAAAGACCTGCAAACAAAGGGATAAGTGGTAGGAAACCTCCGGATTTCGCTACAGGTATCACTCGAGGAACCTCGACTTCTTTTTTCCCACCAAATTCTTTAATAAGTGCTTTGGCCGCTCGTAAGGCAAACGTTGCGGTGTCTTTCAAAGATGTTCCTCTCTTCAATGACTTTCCCACTTTTAGAATAACATCTCGATGCAAGGAACGACGTTTGCGACGACAACCCATTCCCAGCTTTCTTTTCACCTTCATTCCGCCTGTTACAAGTAATGCAGCAGTTTTCTCTCCCAGTGAAGCGTCTTTTGATTTGACACGAGCCCAAGCTTTATCTTCAAGTATTCGATCCGCTTTGTGTCGTTCTTCGAGAGACTTATTCTTCAAGTAAGAAATATCGTGTTGCTTACAAGCAGCGTCCAAGGGGTTGATGCCAGGATCTCCACGATCAAGACGTTTTTCCAATTTTGTACCGGCTGAAAAAAAAAACAATCAATTTTTTACATGAGGGGGTGGAGGGGGTAGTACTTACGTCCACAGTACTGATAGCTAGGTAAGTGAAGCTCAATAGGTAGTTTATTGATGAGAGAATTTAAGAGACCTTCTCCTTCAAACAACAACATTAAGACTGATACGCGTAAGTGGTAACACCTATATTTAAAGAGTAGTACTACGAAAAGCGACACACACAATGAAAATAATTCAACAAGAGCAGACTATACCCATTGAAAATCTGGATTTTACCTCAACACCAACTATTGGTAAACATGGTAAATTATTACCAAATTCTTTCCGTGCCATTATATGTGGCCCCAGTGGGTGTGGAAAGACGAATGTCGTGCTGGCGCTCCTATTTAATCCGAATGGCGCGAAATTCAAAAACGTTTATGTTTATTCAAAATCGTTATTCCAACCAAAGTACCAATTGCTGCAGGAAGTTATAGCACAAGTGAAGGGCGTTGGCTATTTTCCATTCAAAGACAACGAGGAAATAATAAGTCCAGATGAAGCTCAGCCTAATTCTGTCTTTTTATTCGATGACGTTGCATGTGATGGTCAACAGAAAATTCGGGAATACTATTCCATGTGCAGACATAAAGATATCGATGCTGCATATCTTTGCCAAACATATTCAAAAATACCGAAACAGCTTATTCGCGACAATTGTAATGTTATTGTGTTATTCAAGCAGGATGAGGTAAACTTGAAACATATATTTGACGAACACGTATCTCCTGACATGACATTTGACGTATTTAAAAATATGTGTTCAAAGTGTTGGTGTGATCGCTATGGTACATTGGTAATTATGAAAGATTTCACCCTCAATGATGGAAGGTATCGCAAAGGATTCGATAAATATATTAAATTGTAAGCTGCGCCTTCAGTCCATACCAATATGTCTGACGATAAGGTTGCTACTGCATTGCGCAAGAAAAAAGTGTCTGAACTTGCCAGATCGATTCGAAAAAAATACTTGGCATTGAAATTAGGTAAATCAGAGCAAGATGAGTCTATTAATAAACTATTCAAGCCAATATCCAAACCACTAGAAGAAATTGTACAATCCTCGAAGACATTACAAAAATCGATTACAAATTTACAACCAAAGGAGGAAATAAAGAAAGAAGAACCCGATGATAATGATGATGTGTTTACACGTTTCCTCGAAACGGAACCGGTGGTTGAAACCGATGAAGAGGGGAATATTCCAATGCCCGAATCTCCAGAAATAATGCGTCCTGAGGTGACACATGAATCCATCCAAGAGTATTTAGATCAATATCCTGAAATTAGTCAATCGTATATCGAAGACTATTTCCAAGATAATGGAAGAATCGATAAAAATTACGGACCTTTCTACAATGACGATCTCGGTTGGAGTTTAGGTACGCGTAGAATTGGATTTGATGGAAGAAACGGCAATATCAACATACTACAAGAACGAAATAAAGAAGCTGGATCCGTGACTGGTACACCTGGCTTATACCAGCTTTTATTCTACCACGATCCAGAAGGTTACACCCAGCAGGATTTGGAGGCATATAAAACCCTTCTAGAGTATACTAAGGTTCACCTAGATACACGCAACCGTCTTAAGGGTTCAAGCACTTACAAATATCACAATATTATCAAACCTTTGTTTAGAACAAAATCAGAATCATCGAACCGTCGTCCCTCTACTCGAACACAACAGCTACTAATGGAACGTCCATCAAAAATACCTTTTACGAAAAGTGGCGGAAACGTTCTCGATTCCCGTTTGGTATACAACGAAGACCCTATGGAATACATTTATTGGGATGATCCCAACGAGTTGGTTGAACGTCTAAAGCTACTAATTGCTTCGAAAGAGGCCGGTAATACGTCACACGACAACGAAATAGTAGCAATTATCAATGAACTCAAGGAAGCTGATATAATAGAATAATACAAGTTGAAACTTGTTCATTTCAATTATGCCAGTCGATAAATTCGGACATAGACATCAAACGCCCTATGCGCGTTTACCAACGAAAATTACGTTCCCTCATACACCGGACGGTAATATTGATATTGGAAATGTGAAAATTTGTAATGTTAAAGAACCGACAGCAAATAGTGACGCTGCAACAAAAAAATATGTTGATGACTTGCGTACTATCAACTTACCACAAACACACAATATAAAGAATTTAGAAGTAGGATTGAACGAAATCAGAAACGAGCTTCATAAGATTGAAATTCCCATATTACAGGCAAATATTACCGACTTACAAAATAAAACTAACGAAATTAATACATTCATTTCGCGAAATCCCCCAGTAGCAGGTAGGGATATGGCTACGAAGAAATACGTTGACGACTCAATTGCCACTGCAAAAGTCTTCATTCGAAGAGAATTTAGTGCGAATGCAAGTATACGTGAATTGAAAAAAGAATCTGCAGAAAATATCACAGCCGTTTCGGATTTGAAAAGTAACATTTCAGACATAGTGAACAATATTAAGACATTGGATATAAATTTCCATAACCGCATTCATAGTCTGGAACTGAAGCTGGCCGGTAATACATCATAATATGCACACCAAGGAAAAGATTCAACTCGTAAACGAGCTTCACAAACCTATTCGGAAAAAATTCCCTCGCAGACGCACCATTATCAAGGGCCTTGACGATCTTTGGCAAATGGATCTTGCAGAGATGAGGAATTTTGCATCACAAAATAGGAATCATAAAATGATACTGGTCGTCATTGATTGTTTTTCAAAGTTTATGTGGACACGCCCACTAAAGACGAAGACCGGAGAGGAGATTACTCGGGCATTCTCGGACATTCTCGCTCATACACGACGAACACCGAAAAATCTACAATCCGATCAGGGGAAGGAATTTTACAACAGCAAATTTCAAAATTTAATGAAAAAACATGATATAAATCATTATAGCGTACTTAGCACGATGAAAGCTTCTATGGCTGAGCGTGTTATAAGAACATTAAAATCGAAACTCTACAAATATTTCAGTTTAAATGGCACCTACAAATGGATTGATATTCTGCCTGAAATTACTCAAAACTATAACAATACAACACATTCCACAACAAAATATAAGCCTTCTCAAGTCAACAAATCCAACGAAAAATCTATTTTGAATAACACCTATAGTCATTTAAAGATAGCAGGCCCGCGAAAATTTAAAGTTGGTGACATTTTGCGCATATCCAAGGCAAAACATGTCTTTGAAAAAGGATATACACCCAATTGGACTACAGAACTATTCAAAATCATCAAAGTTAAAATTACCAATCCTGCTACGTATTTACTTGAAGACATGCAAGGTACACCAATCAGCGGCTGCTTCTATGACGAAGAACTACAGAAAACATCGAATCCGGACGTTTACTTGGTGGAAAAAGTTCTTAGACGTAAAGGCAAGAAACTGTTCGTGAAATGGTTAGGCTTAGACAAAAAACATAACAGCTGGATTAATGGAGTTGATGTTTTATGACGTAAAATGCCACATAAATTGGAGTCGTTTCAGATCTTAAACTCAGTTAGCAACATGAGTTATCAAGGTGTCAGTAGTGGTTACGACAGTAGTAGTAGTAGTAGTGATAATAACTATTCTGCAGAGCTGGATAGAATTTTGAAAAACTATGAGTTTGCTGCAAAGTCTGAAAATGTGTACCTGCTTTCAACACAATATACAATTTCTGGTTATGAAGTAAAATGTGGAATTAGTCCGGCAAGATCATTTACGCCTGCTGTTATTCTATCTCAACAGCTAAAGTGCAGCAAAATATCTTTCAGCACTTATGAATGGTATACCTTTATTTCAATGATGACGCAACAGATGAATGCTTTCTTTCATGCCACAGACGACGCCGACAAGTTCCAACCTGATTCGTTTTTATGTGGAGAGTACTGCACCATTACTCCATCAAATTACGATGGGTGTAAGTTGATTTTCGTCAAAAAACATGGAGTTGAATATTATATGGATGAAGAAGAAGTGTCTCAAATTTTAGAATTAAATAATTTGATTTTACAACGTATAGCTATATTGGAAAATTTAAATTTTTGTCAATATTATTATAATGTTTTGGATTTCTGTAAAAATGTCGCCTCTGAAAATTTAAATCCTCAACAAATTTTATATGCATTTTGTTCTATTACACCTAATGATATGTTAAACAATGCTCTTAGAGAATTTGTATACTTTTGTAAACTTACAGTTATCAATGATTTAAATAAATAGTTATATATTATTGGTATATGTGTTTTCTTTAGGAAAAAAATAGCTGAAATATTCGAAGATTGAACCTATTTCCTCTTCAATAGCTAGGCTAGGAAAAATGCTCCAACCAATTCGGCTATTTCAGCTATTCTTTATGTAATACACCAAATGTTTGATATTTTATTTCACTGATAAGAGAGAGAGTCTCGATGTGTGACCTTGAACTTACCAAAAAAAAAATGCATAAATCGAACCATTTCAATCTTTTTTTCCTAGGGATTTTTCTCATGTTAGTGTCTCCTTCATTGCAGGAAAAATGAAAACAAAAAATAAATTGATTTTTTTTATTTTCGATACACATAAAAGCGATTTAAAAAGTACAATTATTTTTATTTATAAAAAAATATTAGATAAAATTAAGACGCAAGTGAATCTTTTTTTTACAGCCACACATTCAAATTAATATATATAGATATAAACTTAAAAAAATTTTTTAAATGACTACATTGAAAAAAATTACTTTAATTATAGAAAAAAACAAAATTATCAAAACTCACATTCGGAATCATCGTTTTCATTAATAGTGTCAATAAAGCGGGTCACCCCCATTTCATGTATATCTGAATTTGGTGTAAGAGGTACAGGATGTAAAGCTGAGTAGCATTGATCACCAGTTTTCAATTCGAAAAGTAATTTTAAAAATTCATTTTGACACCATTTTCTAGACGTTTTATACAAAACAGGCAAATAATCATTTGTAACTCTAAAATGCTGATGATTACGTAAAACGTGAAGATTTATATTTAAATTTAAAGATTCTAAAATAGATGTGAATTGATAATAGCATTGTTGACATAAAGTTAAATTTAAATTTTTAATATAATACTGGTGAAGCCAGACACAAAAGTACTGCTCAGACAAGTCGAAGCATGACCAACTGGGGCTTACGAGTAGTGTATTTCGCATTTTGGGGTTCACATATCTCATTCCACAAGCGTGTTCCCAGTCACAATACTCATCGCCCTTGTACGTATTTTTTGCGATCTGACTCAATGCAGTCCACCGGTACTCTGCATAATTTTTGATAATTTTCAACAATAAATTTTGAGGTATATGTATATCTATTATAAATTGTAAAATTGATGTAGTGTTTTCGCAGATAGTCTTGATACAAATATCTTGGAGTGTACTGGTCATGTTATACCTAAAAAAAATTATTCTCGGTTACTATAGTGCCCCCAAGGTAGAGTATCAAAAGTCCCCGGAATTAATTGCCGCTTATCGTCATGTGGACTTAGACCAGTTTTTGTTTGTTCGATGCTAAATACTTGATGTAAATATGATCGAATACAACGCTGGCTTATTGTTTGTTCTTTAAAATTAGTTAAACATTTCACATAATCCTCAAAACCTATTCTATTTTTCACTACATTATACTTTACCCCCTTCAATTTTTTAACCACTCCTAGCGTTTTTATTTTAAACTTGATTCGGTCTTTATCGAGTTTCTTTTGTTCTAAATACTGTCGTCTCTTTGCCCTTTCCTCCCCATCTACGTCCAATTTATAAGTGTACATTTTCGATCTTAGTCCTACAAAGTGGGTCATAACTTTACCTTTTGATTCATCTTTCATAACACCTAAAACTTTTTTATTCACCTGTGGAATATTATATTGATTATCACTTGGATAATCTGAAGTGTCAAATTTTTGTATATCTGCCTTAATAACTTCTTCATAAGCATCATCACATGATAGCTCATAAATAAAGCTATCGGTATCCATATACATAAGTTTGCATTTTTCAACACCCAATTTAGGAATCATATGCCCATAATGAAAATCATACATGCATATTTTGGAAATATCTAATATTGCCATTCCTACATACAAAGGTTTATTGAATATTATGTTAGTTTTATTGAGTTCAATTGCCGACAAGTTTTCATTAAAAATTTTTCTGCTATGGAACCGATAGCTTGCAATCAAATTTTTCGCCCCATGCCGACCTTGCCATTTAGTCACCAATTTCACTACTCTATGTTTTCTAATATTTTCCATCGTCTTACCGAACACCGCGTTATTCATCAATTTATACAGGTTCTTTTCGAAAGTGCTTTTAGCTGTCGTTCTTAGTCGAGTATTTAACTCAATATAGGACTTTAGCCAGGTAGACTGTTTAAATTTCAAAACTTTATACACTTTAGTGAGCTGTAATTCGTTGGCGAGCATCTGTTTTAAATTTCGATAATGAACGGTATACTCTTTTTTATCGTAAAGTGTAGTCATTAATTTCGGTAATCTTGAACCTAGAGGAACACGGTGTTCAGCATCAAATGGAAAATCTTTGTGCGTATCGTGCAGGTTTTGCGGATATGTCAAGTCAACTTTGAGAATATACCCTTCGAGGGAATCGTCCGGAATCGACTGAATAAAATCAGCATCAAATTGATCGACGTCTTCGATCCATTTAAACCCTCCGTAGGGCAGAGGTTCACACATTGCCCAACCGTACAAATTGTTCACATCCAGGAACAACAAGTATTTGGAAGGCTTACTAGGGTCATATTCCAGCATGTACTTGTTGTTTGCTTCAGCAAATCTGCTGCTGCAAACTGAAATTCCGCCACGAATAGCTTTTTCAATAAACAAAACCATGTCTACGTCACGCAATAGTTCCAATTTACACCTGGTCGACTTTAACATCGCGTCCCAAGTGTACCCAGGCATGGTATAGTACCACGCTGGGTCCAAGCCATAAGTTGCGTGACACTTTTTCCGAAATTGTTCGAAAACATCTGCCAAAAGTAAAACGTCTGTTTTCATGTACATGTCTGAATATTCGCCCAAGTTTTGAATTTGAAACTTATCCCACACACTTTGGGCATGAGCATATTTGTTGGAGCTAAGTGGTTTATAATTTAATTTATTGTAAAAGCATTCAATAGGCGGTAATGAAGTTTCATTGAATTTTTCCCAGCTATCGATGTAGTCATAGCAAAATATTCCTTTTTTAATCAATAATTTAAATTTTTCATTATCCAAATGGGAAAATTCATTTTTGGATATGATGAAATCGTTGGGGTCCATGATGGATGTTAGTTCATCCAAGGAAGCCCCCAAAAATCTCAATGAATCAATAAATCTAAATTTTAAATTAGTTTTTGAGTCGAATAAAGTGAATGAAATGTATTTTTCTAGGTTTATTGGAAGAACACTCATAGTGCCTTTTTTACATAAACTAGAAATCATGAAATGGCTGTCGTAGGCGATCAGGTTATGAAAAATGATTGGTGTTACGAACAACTTGCGGTAATTAAGATTGCACGATTGATGTGCGAATCCACGAAACTGACCGGTAAAGTGGTTGTGATCGCGTACAATTATTTCGACGTCTTTAAATTGTTTTCCGCAAATATGGCAATCAGATGCATCAACGGTACTTGACGGATGTACCATTGGCACTATGGTTTTTATTTTTGATTGGATAATTTCGGCTACTAACGACATTTCATTTGAAAACCAATCCATGCAGTCAGAACCTCGATAGCTTTTGTAAAACGATAAATTGTCATCATAGTTACACTTTACATAATAACCTGCACTATATGCTTCATGTTTTTGATATCTTTTAGTTGCAGTCGAAACATTTGGATCATTAAATTTTGCTAACATGCTTTCGAAGTCGGCATAGATTACAAACGGAGTAGTTTGCTGGTAAGTAAAATTTCTAAATTCGACATGTTCATATTTGGGAAAAGACATTTTATATTCATTAAGTTCATAACACAACTTTTCGTGCTCCTTAAGTTTATTTTCATCACTAAAATAGTTCATACATCTATCACAGAAGTTTTTTTTTTGTGTTTTTACTGAGTTGCGAACTTACGAGTCGAGACATGTTTTTAATTAAGCAATAATGATACTTGACTTCAAAATTATTGTCATCATCATCATCTTCTGGAGGAACATCAAAGTCATTTAATTTTGGAAAATACTTGTCTTGAATCAATAATAAATTAAAATGGTGTTCTAATTTAGTTTGAGTTAATCTTGCCGGTACCACGGTATAAAATTCTTTTTCGTTTAATTCTAAAGCATACACGTTAACGGAAATATTGTTTAATTTTTCGAATTTGGAAATTTTACATAACGGCATGGGAGCATCTAAATCCTCTGCATTTAATACCGTGCTATAAAATGGATATGAAGAAGTTATATTGATGTGTGTATTTTTCGGATAAAGGCCTGCTACAATCGACCAATAGAAACAGGCTTGATCTGTATTTTTGATGTTTATGCATGCATTTTTATTAAGTATTTGTTTTGGTAATGGAATGAAAGATGAACCGTTACCTATCTCAAACTTATTAATATTTACTTCTAAAGAGACAACTTTATTTAGGGCATAACAAGAATCCCTTTCTTGGAACTCAGATAGTTTTTGAAAAATTTTATCTTTTACGTTATCAAAAAACCAACGCTCTAAATCGGTAGATACATCAAGTATTGCATTTTTCGTATTGAAATATTTTAAGTCTAAAATTTCATCGTCCTCAGTTTTGTTTTCATTTTTTTTTATAAATTCTCCGCAAAAACAAGTATTAACTTTCATCATATGAAACGATCTAAATTGTTTAGAAATTTCCATTTTAAATATTATTAAAGCATCTTCCAAAAATGGACCCAAGTCTTTATGAGCTAAATTTATTATTAACCCTGTTTTGATTCTACTTTTAAAGCTCGAAGCTACATTTTCCCACTTAACCCTGTTTTGCAATTTTCTATTGTTGAGCCCTAAACCAATGTGTCTTTTTTCAATTAAATTTTTAAAATGTTTAAAATGACCAATGTTTGTTTGAAGTTTTCTCAAAGTACCTATAGTTGTATCTTTAGTCCTCGAACGAATAGCTTTATTGCAAATTCGAATATGTTTTTTAAGCCGTTTTAGCCAGATTTCTTTATCTTTTTCAGTAAATTTATCGAATATAATTTTTTTCAATTTTCTTATAACCAACAAAAAATCTTTTGACTTTTTAGCAATTTCTTCAACACTTTCAGAATGCATGGCCATAAAAAATAAGAATCACTTACCCGTATTCTAAGCCTTATTCTCAACAATTGCGAAAGAATTAGCAGGCGATGGTTTTCCTACGTCGACCGTTCCTTTAAATATTATTGAGTACTTTCCGGAAGAAAAATATTTAATGCTCTCCCTGTATTGGTCTGTGACACGGGCTGGAAGGAATGTAACAGCTTCTTCTAAATCTAGTAGGACGCAGTCTCCAAATCTGCTTTTAACTATTTTAGCGGCATATATTTTCTGCGGCTCATCAAGTGGCAAAGCGCTCAATTTTATTTTTGGTTTTCGCTCTGCAATATTACAATTTTCGTTTATTTTTTTTAGATCCATCTACAAAAGTAAAAGAAAAACATGTTACCATTTTAAAATTATTCAAATTAAATAATGATAACAAAAAAAATTACTCAACTAGCGCAAAAATGTTTTATAAAAAAAAAAATTTCTATTGAAAAATAAAAATTGAGATATTTTTGAGATACAAGAAATTATTAATGCATCAATGTGGAAAAAATAAAAAAAGATGAAATTCAAAAATAAACTTACTTTTTAATAGTTCATCTACCATTTTAAAAATTATTCAAATTAATTTATGATAACAAAAAAATTACTCAACTAGCGCAAAAATATTTTATAAAAAAAAATTTCTATTGAAAAATAAAAATTGAGATATTTTTCAGATACAAAAAAATTATTAATGCATCAATGTGAAAAAAATAAAAAAAGATGAAATTCAAAAATATTCAAAAATAAACTTACTTTTTAATATTTTAAGGTACCACACTCACACAAACTATTAATAATTGACGTCTATTAACTGCGACTGGCTTTTGAAAAGTGAGCTCTCTGGACTTCGCTAATTAATAAATAACGCGCCTAAATGAACAAACAAAAAAATATGATTGGTTCCCCTCCGACAGATTCTTAGAGTGATAATGCAAGAAAATATGCTTTTCCAAACTAACCGCACGGTAAGAGATTTCCTGCATTTACAGGTTTTGTGTTTTGAATATCGAGAATTAGCAAAAACGTATTTCCTGTTTGCTAATCGGCACATGCTGCTACACAGTATTATCCATTTTTCGATATTCAGCATAGACGTGTTGACACATACATATTACAAAATAATATTTAATTGCAATCAATTTCCTGATATGAACCTGAGCCACATGACCTGGTACTTAGGTCGATCAACTTATAAATTAATTTATGCCATTTTAAGTTTTTAATTTCTTAAAACAATATGATATAAAATTGTTATAAGTATTATTAGAAAAACATCCTGTATATTCATCAACTTTTATATTACATGAAGATTGGAATTTTCGTTTTACAATTTTTAAAATAAAATATTGGAAAGCAAGTTATTGCATGCCGCAGACTACATTTACGTTCGAGGACAAGAAAAAGCCGAGTTTCTGCAAAGGAAATGTCACATTTTCGGTATTTTTCCACATATTGATGTTTGCAAATTTGATGGTACACCCTATGAAACTGTTTGACGTGTATCATTCAACGTGTCACGTGACGTTTCGACGTGTGTCATTTGACCTGACGTTCCATTCAAATCGGATGAAGCTAGGTGCTAGTGCCTTTATGGTAGCGTTGCACGCCACTGGAGTATATTCATGTACCGAAAGAAATGTACAACGCCTCCGCCACTGGTTTCCAAATACTGTATTACCATTATAAATAAAGTTTTTTTAAAAAACATGGGTTTTATTGAAACACTCTGTATATTCATCAACTTTTGTATTACATGAAGATTGGAATTTTCGTTTTACAATTTTCAAAATAATTTTCAAAATTAAAACAAATACAGCCACTAATATTACACATGACATGGCGTAAACGTTATTAATTTCATTTTCTATATCCTTTTCTGTTCTGTTGAACATGGTGTAGGTTGAATACATCTTAACGGATAAGTAGTTTGCGGCAGTCTACGGGCTAACTGATGGACCTCTTCAGGCATCCAGTTTATACGAAGACTTCTCCACGTCTGTCCTTCCTCATCAGATAAGCAAAGATTTTCGAGTTGATTTATAACCCTCCTTTTGTCTTCGTAAAAAGCAATGTCTTTATTCAATTTTCCAATATTCTTAATGAACTCTTCAAAACGATTACTGTACACTTCTGAAGACATTTTACAAAAGAAGTTTGGTGTGTAGTAGACTGCACTTTGGCTACCCCTCTCCACCTTTTCTTCTAGTCAGCACCGGGATGTCCCCACCGTGAGGAGACTCGTCGCTAGGAGTCGTTTGGCACCTCTCCCCCCGTCCCACGTGACGTTTGACGTGTATCATTTGACGTGTCACGTGACGTTTCGACGTGTGTCATTTGACCTGACGTTCCATTCAAATCGGATGAAGCTAGGTGCTAGTGCCTTTATGGTAGCATTATTGCACATGCTTATACTCTCCATAAATTACATCACTTTCCATACATAATGCCGTTTGTTCCATTCAAATCGGACCAATAGTAACGAAGTTAGGTGTTAGTGCCTTTTTTGCGCTACTTTCAACCATCCCCGGTATATCTATACTCTCGATTACGTAGATTACCTCCGCACCGCCCCCCCGCGTTCACATTGCAGCAGCAATACCATTCTTCGCTAATAATATGCATGAGAGCTTATGGCAGCATGTGTTGAATGCCTTGCTATAGACGCGAAGGTTGTGGGATCGAATCTCACTGAAGTTTTTTTCAGATTTTTAAATATACAACAAGACTAAAAATGGCTGCCTTAAATTAAAACGCGCTCTCTCTCTCTCTTACACATTGTCTCGCTGCTCTCTCTCTAACACACGGTTTTCCCATACTTGTTGTAGAACATACATAGACCATCTACTTATTTATGTAACCTTTTTAAATTGATTTCTTAAATCTAATTCTACC
>CAJUYG010005618.1:0-13552 GCA_910591675.1 Galerucella calmariensis
TTGACAGGAATGTCAAAATTTCCTAGCGATTTGCGGAAAAATAAATTGTAAGTAGCTGTCAATGTCTGCAAATTCAATTATGAGTTGTCGTATTTTGATGTTTGTTTGGAGTTATGGAACCTGAATCAGATGGAATAATGTCATATATGTAAGGTAAATACAATTTTTATTAAAAGAATATTACCAACAATTATTATTGTGTAGGATAAAAAATTAGGTGTAAGCCATGGCAATGTTTCCAGGCCTCAAAAAGTGGCCAGGCTTGGCTGCGCCTCGCCTGTCTATATCTTCTTTTGGCCTGAAAAATTCCACTTTACCGCCTAGGTGTACAATATACTATTTCACGTGCTGCGTAAGTCATATCACCAGTTTGCTCCTTTACATTACCATTATAAAAATAGTTACTGTTCCAGGAGGAAGAATTTTCTTAAAACATTTCCTGCTCTTTAAGGTTCTTTGTTTCAAATTTCGGATATATCGAATTGTCTTTAAGATATTTGCAAACGATCAAACCATATTTTTGTATCTAATTGTTTATAACTTTTGCAATTTTTACCGGCCCCAATTTTCCAGTTAAACCATTTTTTTAGATGCTATTTCGAATCAAATAATGCATTATATGAGTGTCGTATTCGAGAGTGCCTAAAAATGCCTAATATGAGAAACAATTTCATCATCAAGTATTAAAATATGTACGTGAATTCTCAGCAAGGTTAGTGGAGAATTGTTGATAAAGCCAAAACAACTTTGCATCTATAGTGTTTATAAACGTTCAAATTTACTTTTTTTTCAACAATTCGTTCCGGTGTATAGGGGACACATTAATAAGTATTAAATTTATCCAAAAATGCGGCTGCCAGTCCAAATTACTTTAAAATATTTTTTTTACTCCTATACTATAAGTTGTTAATTAAATGTTAATTTTCAGTTTTATAGTGATACTCATTATAACACTGGTTTTCACTATGAAAATATGAAAAATTGACCAACCGAAATCTAGATTTTCAAATACCCGGGTAGTACATTTTTTTCAATCAAAATTCTTCGTAAAAAAATAGTATATGCAACTCTCATGTAATGGTTATTAACACTCGCACCATATACCAAACTCGCCTTTGGATCGTTTCGTATCCCGGTTAATGCTTGTGTATTGATAACCATCATTACATGATCGTTTCATAATATACTATAATAATTGCTGGACAAATAAACAAATTTAGTTTCTGGCTGCAAGGGCCACGGCTCGAATGCCAAAAAATAATCAGTTTATAATAATTAATGAAAACATTAAATTTGTAACAAGACGGTTCAATAAAACTGAAAGTCCAAACTACAATTATTTACTTTTGTACACCAAGACGACAAATTATTCAGCTACTAGTTTTGGTAAATAAATTACCATCATCAGGCTTCATGAAACATGTACAATCGGAAGAATATTAAGTTGCCGCCATCAAAAACCTCTAAAGAACTATACCATCAATTAATGTTTTGAAAACATCAATTAAATGTGGTTTAGAAAAAAATGAAAAGGAAAAATTTTTTTGGAAAAGCCATGGAGAAGCATTAATATTTAGAAAGTAGAAAAGTGAAACAAGGACATTGAAGAAATTAAAATTTAAAGTATCCAAATGAATATTTTTCAAAATAACGTAGTACCAAGTTTTAAAGTGGGTGAAAAGACATCCATTAATATTCTTCCGATTGTATATCTTTCTTGAAGCCTGATGATGGTGATTTAATTACCGAAACTAGTATAATTACCGAAACTAGTAGCTGAATAATTTGTCCTCTTGTTGGACAAAATTGAATAATTGTGGTTTGGACTTTGAGTTTTATTGATCCTTCTTGTTTGGATTTTGTAAAACCACATTTGAGATATGGATGAGCTCTTAAAATTGAATTTTTAACTTTAGAAACCTATAGTTCGTTAACGAAGGAAAGTCGTTAACGAAGGAAAGAAGGCCGGCATTTTATTTGAAGTACTATCATTATTTCTATTCTCTCTATCATATTGTTGGTACGTGCTCCTGGGACCGAAATAAAATTTTAGTTGAAGAACGGAAAAGGGGTATTAGAGGCAGGGATTATCCAATGAAAGCGTTGGAGCTTAGGCATTCTACATTTGCATATTTAGTATAGTATATACATCATTGGAGGACGAACATTTTGGTCTGGCGTTCGTTAAAAACCATTTTAATAATTACCAAATTTTTTCTGGAGAAAAAGTCTCTCAAACTAGCTGAAATTTCGCCTGGTTCGAAATAAAAAACAGCCAATTAAGAATGGATTCAATGATTCCAACCCGGTTATATTATGTACACCAAATTAGGAAAATGGGAAAATAAATTTCAGCTCTCATTCGGTAGCAGTGATACATCGCCGATGTTTGCTTTAAATTTCAAAAAAATATAATTTTCCGGGAAAGTTAATTTTACGAATGACTTGCCGCGTCCGTAAGTCGGAAGTGGAAATAGGACAAATTAATGGTTTTCCTTTTTGGCGAAATATAATTAGCTAGTAGCAATTGAATAAAATTAAAAAGTAAATTCAATTCAATTCAATTTAATAATTTATTGCTTCTAAAAAAATTCATTTTCATAGCAAGAGTGAACAAATAAAATATAATACATTCAGTAAAAAAAAAATATACCTATATATACATACAATCATATACATATATATATGAGTAACGATTAATTCCGGGACTTTTTTTTAGATTACATCGCTATTTCCAAGACATTTTAAGTTTTCCAAGACGGTCTTGGAAGTTCTGTATACGTAACGTATTATTCCAGGACAAAAAAATGTCTTGGAAATTTTATATGTATTCTAACTGGTTCCAGGACAGTCTGTTTGTTTATAGTTACGTCTTTACTATGCGTTGCAACAGCCTTGCGACCGGTTGTTTAAGAGCAATTTTGCAATACCGAGTACTGGGAACATCACTAAAAACTGATAAGAACAATGATAAAATACAGAGAACATAACTGTGTGGTTGTAATAACCTGAACACTAATAATATAATTTACGATTATAAAATACGGTATGCAAAGATACCGAAGAGAATTACTGTTCTGGCCACTCTTTGACCATTAGGAAAACGTATTTGATAACAAAATCTAACTTCTGCACATATTTTACTCCATAACTGAATAAAAAATACATGCTTCTGAGGTTATTAAAACATTTTACAAAATAACTGCATCGCCAAGCAGCCATGCATGCAAAAAACACAGGTCTGCTATTTTAATAAAACAAAATTGTTAACTAATTTGTTTGTCAGATGCAGGAGAATTCATCAAAAATATTTATTTCAATCATACGTTATACGGGGTGTTTTTTTTATTTCAATTTTGTTACAAAAAATATCATAAAACTCAATGTTTTCAAATGAAAGATCCTGTTTATTTTTACATTTTTGGATTTTGCAAATAATTTTAGGCCCATTCTCTTTAATAAGTCCTATCTCAATATCTTATTTTGGTTTATCTGCGTTAATAGTAATAATTAATAGCGTTATGATCGCAAAGGGCTTTGGAAAATATCGTATGTCAACGATCAAACTTCAAAATTTCAAAGTTTGTATACCTATGTTTGTAGATATGGTTGTTAAATTGTTTTGTATTTTTAAATAACAAACATGTCAAGATTAGGATATAATAATGTAATGTAATAATATATTTTTTAATACATAACGCCCGAAATAATTAGAAGAGCAATACTTGATAATATTCTTAATAGAACAAATGCATGTCTGTGAAGGAATGGTGACGTGTTGGAACATTTGTTAGATAAACTTGATTGATTTCTTTGTCTCTTTTACAAATACAGATTTTTTTGTACATATTATTCTATTTCATTAAAACCATTTTTTATATGAAACATATTTTAAAACAACGAAGCTATTTAGTTTAACATGAAAACTAACATATGCAAATTATTTTCCAACTCCTTCTACCTATGAATAGTAGGTATGAATAACACAAAAAACCAATTAATTTGTTTGAAATTGGATAACTTAAAAGTGATAAGATATTGCGCTAGGACTTATGGAAGAGAATGAGCCTAAAATTATCTGGGAAATCCAAAAATGTAAAAACATACGGGGTCTTTCATTTTAAAAAATTGAGTTTTATGATATTTTTTGTTACAAAATTGAAATAAAAATTGAGAACACCCTGTATAACGTTTAATTAAAATGAATATATTTGATCAATTCTCCTACAGCTGACAAACTAATTAGCTAACAATTATTTTTTAATTATAAATTCAAATGTGCATAATTCACTCATGAATGTATCGTTATTTGTTAATAAAATATCATAAAAAGCTAAATATCTCGAAAGTGATAAACTATTGAAATAGGCGCAGAATTCGAAAATGGGGTATAACCTGAAGTGCCAAAAACCACCTAATACAAACTTTCATAATTCTATCTTATGTAATTTTTGGGAAACGGCTAATGACCGCTCGTCGTGAAAAGCAATGTATTTACTTATTACCTTCAAGGTGTCTGTATGTAGTTGACTGGCAGTGTTACTCAGCTAAACGCTTTCCAAGTTTACAAATTCTCAAAAATAAAATCTCCCCAAAAACATATTGTACCTTATTAGTTTTTCAAAAACGTATATTTAGCTAATACTTGAATACAATATTGAATGCTTTGCTCTTTAAGTGGCTTCTGCCGGCCCTGCTTAAGTAACAAAATCATACATATCCTAGTTACTTGTATAAAAAAAGCCCGCGAAATATTTATTGCACTTGACCTATAAAACGGGAAAGTATACATTTATACATATATTGTATCGATATATCCAGGACAAATGACCGAAGTAGAGTCAAGAATGGAAATTTATTTTATTTCTAGCTCTAATTATTAAAATACATGAATCCGCAAGTCTTTGTAGATATCCAAATCTGTATTAAGGTTGAGTAAACTAGAGATTGTTAAATACGCACGTTGGAAAATGACAAAATACATTTTTTTTATTGACATTGGCCTGATTTACATTTTTTTCAATCATTTTTATTTTAACGCTTCTGTATTAAACACAAGTATTAATATTCAATAAATAATCTACCTGGTTGCTTTAATCTAACTATTACTACTTCTCTTCCTTTTTACCTCAATCGTTTTTGAATTTTATTAAATCATCTATACTTATACTCAAAAAGAATAGGAGATAAATCATTATTATCAAAACTACCCTATTACTTATAGCTTAACCAAATTTCTAATAAAATTTAATCTTTACAATTTCATATTTTGGAAAAATACATCCATCGACGAACCTATCACTTCAGTATTTATGAATTTTCGATGACCTTCTAGGATGGCTTAATTCAATGACTTAAAAATTTTAACGGGAACATAATGCTCTGTTGCCATTATTGTCAGATTCCAAAATTGGCGCAAAAAATTCTTTTATTCCAAAAAGTATACGTTCATTTTAAATGGGACATCCTATATTTTTTATCCAGCTGAAATTTCGTTTCTTCCCGTTTCCAAAAATGAAAATATTTATATCATGCATACTAATTTGGATATTAATTTACCTATGAAATCGCGTAAAAAACATTCAGTTATAATGTAAACATTTCAAAATTATATATTACATGAGAAATGAATGATATTTTCCATCTGTGGCTTTTTCTTTAAGTTGTTAAAAATCTTTATCAATCAATAAGACATAACAAAAAGTGCAAATTAATTTTTGGAATTAGAGCTTCCCTTTCGGCACTTTCATAGGCTTTCGTCTAACAGATGTCAAAAAATATACCGACAAAAGTCATTTTATGATATTGAAAAAGCAAACAAACTGTTATCTTATATTTTTTCAACTAAAACAAATAAGAAATGTAAGATAACAGGCTGTAGCCATGAAACTGTGAGGTGACTTGCTAAAGGCAAGACCCCACTAAAAATGTCCACTAGCCTCATAGGCCATTCGGAACTGTCTATGCAGCCATTACGTCAGATCATTTGTACTGTTCACTCAACCATTGATAACATACTATTAATCTGTTACTTAAAAGTACATTCTGAGATATCTCGTTTTAACTCAACACCAACATGATTAATTTAAGAGAAAAACCCATAACAGGTAAATAAAATAGGTGTTAATCCGATAACGGTAGCACAGCACCATATCGTACTGGTTTCTTTGAAAAGCGAAAAGATATTGCCTGATTATTTTACAACTGAAATGTTTAGCTGGTAAAATAAAATTATATTTAAAACTCATTTTTAAATTCATTTAGTTCTATTATTTATTTTTGCATTCCGAATTTTCATTTTAAGTTAAAAATATTTTTCACGATAAATGGTTGACCACCTTATCTTTAAATTATAATCTGAATGTGTAAATACAAAAAGTGCTTTTATTACTTGTCTTGTTTTCCTTTGAATATATTGAATACACTGTGTTAACATGTTACCTTATGCAATATACAGTGCTATTCAAAAGTCCCCTCCACCCCTCGTATCTTTTGAACGGCTACACTTACATTGATAAAATTTGGAGGGGGCATTGACAATGGCTACATAGCCATATTAATTTTGTTCAGTTTTAAACTAATTTTGACGGATAAATTAAATAAATAGGTACCAAAATTATTGAAATTATTTTTTTAAATTTAATTAATCAAATATCAACAATGGATTCTTATAGCAAGTGTTCGAAATGTGCTCCGTCTACTTCCTGACAGTAATACATCCTATTAGTAAACTCTTGTCGTACTCGTTCGAATGTGTCAGCTGAAATTGCATTGCATTCTTCAATAATTCTTTCTTTCAAAACGCCAATGCTATCTGGTGCCGTAGTATAAACCTTGGATTTCAGGTACCCCCATAGAAAAAAATCTAATGGTGTCAGATCTGGTGACCGAGGTGGTAATAATGTGCAGGAGCACCATCTTGTTGAAATGTTATATTCATATGGCCGAATTCATCTGGATTATCTTCCAGAATTTCAAGAATTAACGGCTCGATTGCAATTTGTAACATCTCCAGATACACTTCCTGTCCAAACATCGACTTTTTCTGGGAATTGGGTATGTTGTTCCCGAAAGGTGTGAGGATTTGTGTCACTCCAATACCTTACATTTTGTGTATTCACATTTCCATTGAGGCAAAAAGTACTTTCGTCTCTAAAACAAATTGTTTTTGTGTAATGTGGGTTTTGACAAATTTCATTTGTCATACATCCACAGAATTCGAGTCTTCTGTCGGGGTCGTCATCCGATAGGTGGTGCAACATTTTTAACTTGTATGGATGACATTTATTTTTAGCCAACACTCTCTGTACTGTACTTTTACTTACTTCAGAGACGGACGCAACTTTAGTTGAAGAGGAAGTAGGGTTCACTACCATTTCAGCAACTATATAAATTTTTTTATCATCACTAAATGTTGGTCGACCAGATCGTTTGGCATCTTGAACACTACCTGTTGCTTCAAACTTGTGTCAAATAAGTTCTCGAGATAGGGCGATCTGGGTATCTCTCATTAAATAAACGTTCCGCTTCATGGAAATTCTCTCTAGATTCACCAATTTTTGATAGCTGCTACTTTGTCGGCTTGAGTACGTACCATTGTGCCTATGTAAACTCTTAAACGTCTCGTTAAACAATAATAAAATTAAATATTTAAGCTATTAAGAAAAATTTTGCAAAGCAACAAATACTATTAAATTAAAAACGTCAATTTTTTGACAAATAACCAGAGGCGGACTGAAAAATCTTCAATATTTAAAGGTGAAATAATAATTTTGGTATTTATTCAATTTATCCGTCAAAATTAGTTTAAACCCAAATTAAAGGAAGGGGACTTTTGAATAGCACTGTATGTATAGTCATAATAACTATTGTCTTCTTCAATTAGACAATGTAATAACCCAACGTAAACCCGATGTATATCATTGTGACGAATGCACAAAAATGTTGAAAATAGTCATCAGTCAATTTGTCGGCATATAAGTCAAAGATTTGTACCATTTATTGTTTCACAATTTTATTTTATTTATGTCCTGGAAGTCGCCGTTAGACAAACAAATTTGTTTTCGGAATAACTGTAACTTCCGGGACACTGTATTTTTTACTGAATTATTGTATACATATGAAATACATTGTGTTAAAATGTTACCTTATGCAATATATGGTCAAAATAACCCAACCTAAACCCAATGTATACGATTGTAACTGATGTACAAATGTCTTGGAACTAATCGTTAGTCATACATATATATATATATATACATACATATACACATGTATACATATACATAATATACATAATATACATATACATAATATATATATATATATATAAACTGTGTAGGAGTAAGGAAATATTTCAAGATTATTCATTCAAGACAAATGCTCGGAGTTTTAAAACATTTTGAATGTGAAATGCTATAGCTTTTGCAGAGTTAATAGATAAATTATCCAATGCAAGGAATAAGGAATTTGGACTTTGCAAGAATGTCAAGTCAGGGGGCTTCATAGAGCTACATATTGGGCAATCTAATAGAAGATGATAGATGGTTTCGGGAAGCCTTTGATTACAAATTTGAATATTCCATTTACAATAAATTTTTATAGATACTCTCATTTAGATTTTAAAAAATCTTTCAAACACCATTAAATGATTGAACAAATTTATCTACCTCAGTAAATTGTGTACCATTTGAAAAATTTTGGGTTTGCTTTATTTGGTGTACCCTTCACAGCAAAGACACAGTTTCGCACATGAGCATATCTTAAATTGTTTAATGCAGCGAAGCGCAAGCGATCGAAGTGGGATCCCGTTCACACTGAACGAGTACGAACAAGTATTTTCTTTGATGTACCGCCTTCCTCTTGATCTTTTTTGAACACGAAGAAGCAAACGTTCGCTCGCTCGCTAGCCCGTACTCAACAGAAGATTATTGATGCAGAATGCTCGCTCGCTCTTGTTCACTCGTGCTCGCTTTTTTGGTGGATACGCACCTTTGGATATTATCCTATTTTATTGAATAATCAACTTATTTCCCACAATATACAAAGTGTCGCATTTGAAAACCAGACGTGGACGATATTTCCACACGTTAAAAACCATAATACGGAATACTCTGCTTAGTTTATGTAGACTTCCTTCAATTGTTAACTTAATTTAAATGTATGTTAATAGTTTGATTTAGTAGAAGTTTTGCCGAGCAAGACATGCGGAACTCATATTATTATTACTGATTATGTATTACGAATCAATACTCGAATAAATTACTAACCAAATTTTATTTCTAGAAGCAATGGTAAAAACTATTCGTTTCAAAAAGTAAGTCACTTTGAAAGTCTGGAAATAACCATGACATATAACAGCGATAAAGCTGTGGAAATAGACATAAGGATAATGAAAGCCAGCAGATCCTTGGGATCTCTAGAAAATATAATAAAATCAAACTTACCTATTAACAAGGAAAATAAACATCAGACTAGGTATACAAAACATTCATACAACCTATGCTGTTATAAGGAAGTGAAGCTTGGATATAAAAGTAAGCGTGAACGTAAAGGTGGGAACAAAATCTTCTTAGTAATATTCACGGAGGAATTAAGGATGTGGGGCAGTGGAGGTAAAAAAATCCAAGACTTGTTTAAGACACCATGCATTACAAGTGAAATTCAAGCACAGCGGCTTCGATGGTAAGGAAATGTGTGTAGGATAGATGCCGAAAGGTGCGTGAAGAAGATGCTTCTTGGAGGTGAAGGTGATAAATGAAGGAGTCGACCTAGGAAGAAATGGATGGATGCTGTTAAAGGAGACTTGAAATAGTTAGGAATGGAGGACTTGAATAGGATTGTAAGAGATCGAATAAAATAGAGATATATAACAAAAAAAAGGAGAAGCTATTGGCCTGTGTGGCCTAACATGTACATGTTATCGTCCTAAGATAAATAGACGTGTTTCAGGATTACAGGTTATCTGTGAAGTTTCACTTCACCTTGTACAACAAAAATCGCAGACCAGATTTTCACTTCACCTTGTACAACAAAAATCTCATACCAGATTCTCACTTCACTCTGTACAACGAAAAATTGCAGACCAGATTTTTGCATATTGCCCAAATATTAGCGTAAACGAGAAGTTTTAAATATGTAAATTTAGGATTCTCATGAAATACAGAATATTTCTTATAAAAGTAGTCAGAGGTATTGGCAATTATGTACTTACCAACTATCCAACTATTTCTAGGCAGTTATATTTTCGAATACTAACCTGAAAAATAAAAATGAAAAATAATTAGTGAAATTATAATTTTTCTACATTCAAGCAAAAAACAACACTTTTGTGAAACAAATTTAATGGAAAAAGTGGTTCTTTTTTGCACTAGTGCAACAAAAATTTTGTCTGTCATTCTTGTCAGTTTTGTGATGATTTATGACGAACATAAACATTTAAATAAAATAAAAATCCAGAGCGAGTGTCCGATCCTGCTCTAATACAGCGATAATATATGTATATCTTACTACTTAGTCTCAACGAGTTACAATTATTGCAAAAATCTTTGATTATTCAAAATTTAAATGGTCAAAGCGAAAACCAGCTATGATTAAGTACTGTAATTAATTTTAACTAACAGCGCTTTCAGACGAGACACTTAGTGGCCGGCCACTAGTGTCTGAAAAGAATCGCGCGGCTAAAATAGTTATTTATGATATGAGTGTTAAAAGTGAGGTTTTATTTTGTGAGTGAAAACGTTTGTGAAATGAGCGGAGCGAATTGAACAATTTCACGAACAAAATAAAATCACTTTTAACACAAATACCATACAATGTTTTTTGTACAACTTCCCTATTTTGATAATGAAACAAGCGAATTTGCAATGACAATAAATTCAAAATGCATTTTAGTATTCAAATAAAAAAAGATTGTTGTGAATGGCAGACGTTGCCAACGTTATGATTACTAACAAATGAGAAAAGACGCTGTCATTTGAATTTCATTCCTGTCCAGTGCTAAAAATATTTTTAACACTAGTGTTAAAAGTATTTTTAACACGCTGCTATGTAAACAATCGTTTTTAACATTGTTTGCTATCATTAAAAGTGTCACTTTTAATGACAGTTGTACAAAAATACATTAATATAGGTAAATAGACGCATTTACACGAGACACAGATAAGGAATACGTGTCCGCCCAATGAATCGAAGTGTCTCTGCCCCACTAGTCTCCAGGTACTGTGTCTGTGTACGGGCCACTCGTAATACATGAACTTCAATTTAGTACGTTCAAACGGGACACGCGTTTCCAAGTGTTTAATTCAATGATTGGATGACCAATGAATATTTAAAAATATGTTGGTGTTGAATTGAATCAGATACACATGTACAACTAGTATCTCGTGTGAAAGGTTCTTTTTTACGAGACACTTTTAGTATCTTGGATCTTGATTCTAGTGGCCGGCCACAAAGTGTCTCGCCTGAAAGCGCTCTAAACTAATATGATTGATTCATCTATTTTATTTCAACACATAATAGTCTAATTGAGTCATACAAAGCTCCTGGACTAGATAATACGATCCCAGCACGTCTAGAGTAGGGGAAAAACATCTAACTCCAGAGCTTTGCAGACTCTCCAGATCATCACAAGCAACTGGATACATTTCAATCCCGTAAGAAATACTTACACCGACTGGTGTCAAAAATTAAGACTGACCTAGGAAATCAAGGAATAGCACTCGGAAAATTTCTTCATGAGGAAGAAGTTTTTGATCTAACCTTCCTTGATTCCATGATAGCTGCTGTTTCAAGGCGTGAAACAGATTACACCACGGTGAATGAAAAACATGACAGCTTTATTTAAAGAGTCAAGGAAGGTCTCGATAATGAAGGGATGCCTACGGGAATAAGTGTGTTATTACCTATGTTCTGGAACATTATTATAGAAGAATTATTAAAGCATTAAATAGGAAAAGGCTCTACATCTAAGAGTATGCGGAGAATTTGGCAATATTCATAAATGGAAAACTCTCTAATATCATTCCAAGCTCTGGAAAAGATGGAGAAATATTGTAGGAAGAAGTGATCAAGGGAGAATTTTGCAAAAAATGCGTTCATTTTCTTTACTATGATAAGGAAGCTTGGCAGTCTAAAACTTCGAAGCCTCTTCAACCTGCAGCAAGGAAGGCAAAATATTTCGGTATTTCTGGACGTAAATTAATCCAGAAATTTATATTCGCTGGATAGAATGAATTGCTACCAGCTGGGCGATAGGAAACATACAGGGACTAAGACAAAGGATTGCTCTTTACAGTTGTAGTGATACACATGGTGACCTAACTGGTTGTGCATGCCGTTAAGCCGGAATCAAAAATGGCTGCATATAGGCTGAAACGCATTGGGCACTGGCACGAAGGAACCACCACCCAGAGTCATTCCAGAATGTCACCAAAAATTCGCTATATTCTGCTGGACTGGAAGGAGCTGAAAGCATGTGGTTATAATGGAACTCTAGTTTGATATACTTGAAACACTAATTAAGTTGATTGACGTTGAGCGCCAATGAAACAAATTATGAGATTAAATGTCGTTGAAAAAAATGATGGTAATTATTGCAGGTTCTTGCCTAACTAACCAATAAATTTGGAGGTAGCCTAAGCAAGTTCGCAGGGCCTTGTTACGTTATTAATGTTACGAACTCACTGATTCAGAAGCCGGTCCTGTCGCAAACTATGAATGCGACCTTTCTAGAAAGGTTCTTTCGCAGGTAATATTCAGACTGTTCTCGAAGCGTACCATACAATGGTTTATTCACGAATGTTTTCGAATTATAAAGTATGCGCAGAGGTGGTATATTCAAGAAGGTTCTGGAGTTACGGAGTACTATATATACGCGGGTTTTTGAGTGAGTCGGGGAGTTGTTCAGTATACAGTGAACCGGTAAACAGTTTCAGTATACAGTGAGTGAACAGATAGTGAATATAAATAGTGTTGAAAATAAATTAGGACAATTATTATACCGAGTGTAAATAAATTAGTAGACATTAAGTAGTGTGTATATAAATTATGTTTATTATAGTGTTTAAGTGTTTCTTCAATAAATCAATAGTAATTAGCCATAGTGAGCGTATAATTTTATCCCACGGTAAAAACTGTTTAAATAAATAAGAAGAACATTACATTAATATAAAGAAAATAATTCACTTAAGCAAAACTAGTAAAAAAATAGGAAAAGTAATTTTAGAGCGCCACTAATTTTCTTTCCTAAAAGAAAATTAGAAAGAAAATCAAATTTAATGGTCAGCTAACTTTTAATCTGTTTAAAAAAAAGAACTTAAAGTTTCTGTATAATAAATGAAACTGACAAAGTAAAAAATAGTACATTGTTTACCGGGTAGGAAAAGCTTAACATTCCTGGACGACTGTGAAGATTGCTCTGTGTTGCTAAGTCTCGGCTTGCGCCTCGACTTAGCAATCTTCACAGTCGTCCAGGAATGTTAAGCTTTTCCTACCCGGTAAACAATGTACTATTTTTCCGCAAATCGTTTAAAATTCGACAGATATTGATTGA